>JASAMZ010008700.1:32500-97576 GCA_030248115.1 Linhomoeus sp. GSCO2_2 | reverse complement strand
GCGTAGCTTTATTGCACTGCTAGAGTACCGTATCCTTTTGCTGCACTGTATTGAATTTCATACTGTATAGCATTACTCGTACTAGCAGTCATTACTGTATGGCATCTCTGTACTGTAGTCTTACAATAAGGCAAAAAATCTTATCGTTCGCCAATGAGGATGCCAGTTCAAATTTTTCGAAGCTACCATTTTGTCATTTGGCAGCCCGAAACTGTTGAATATTCGACATAAATGTGATATTATCCACCCGCACAACGACGTCCATAAGCCCCTTTTGACACACGATACTCGTAGTGGTCTGTGCCTACAAAGAAACTTGGAAAGTCACACCAAAGAACCACGAAACCACCGAATCCCACAAATCAACAATTCTCTCCACATGCAATTCATAGTCTCTCTCCTGCAACGCTCCCATTTTGATGATGATATCCACCCAGTTCCCCATTCGCTTCTTCACCCGTGGTTGACCTATGGTTGTGTCTCACGTGCGTGACCAGCTCAGTCGTCAGCTGGAAGACTTTGCCGCAGTGGGCGCAGCGATTCCTCTCCACTTCAGCAGTGGTGTCATTGGTAGACTTCTGTTTTGAAAATGAGCTGAATCCAGGAAATGAGATGACTCTTCTCATTGACAGCGCTTTGGCGACCAGGGGGTTCCTAAAGCTGAAGTAGGGGTGGTGTCCATTGGTTGTTGCAGGGGTCTTCTGATTGGTGTAGTCAGGGAAGGTCCCGTAGTGCTGGTGGAAGAGAGTGGGATGGAGGAAGGTTGGCGCTATCTTTTGCGTCTCCTCCTCGCTGGAAGTGAGACTTCGCTGGTGGGGATTCTGCTGCGTGTAGGCTGCTGCAGAGGTCTGCAATGTCAGAGGAAGAACTTGATTTGGACATGACATGGCACTGAGTGGCTTTCAACAGAACTTTACAGCCACTATCCTCTGACGCGCTGCAGCGTTCAGAAATCGCCACACACTGAAAGCGAATCAGAATACCAGTGCAATTTAGGACAGTCGCCGAGTCATGACGTTTCATGGATGAATTGGCACTGCACCACACGCACTGATCGTGATCTTAGGTATAATGGTCTTTCACGTTTCAGAGCGTGGTGTAACTCCACTGTACCCCACACGAATGCCTCATGCCATGATCCAGTTTGTCAATCGATTTTGAAAGCCATTCTCGTGTCAATGAGAGGCATTGTAGATCCCACTGGCACCTTTGAGTCTTCGCTGGTGTTGCTGCTGGAGGAGCCACTGGAGGTGTCGGAGTCCTTCTCCTGGTCGAGGTCGGCGTAGGGCTGCCAGAGCCTTATGGCCTTGCGCACCTGTTGCGTCATTTTGTCTACCCCTGAATAGAACAACTAGAATGGCGTCTCGAGCGACCTTTCGGCACAATCTTGATCTACTCTGAAAGGCACGCGCGCCAAGGCTGTCTATACAGCGCCTGGGGCTATAGCCAGATAGAGGAAAGGGGGGAGTCTCATTAGGCGCGAGTTGGGCGAGCAAGGGTAGGCAGTGACGCCAGCAGCAGGCGGCCGAAGGCAGGGGGAAAGTGTGACCTCCAGCGCCATAAAAGGCCTCGTCGCTCAAATTGCGCCATGGCGTGAATAGGTGGAGGGAAGGGGCGCTCTAGTAGGGGGGAAACAAGTGTGTTTTCTTCCTTCTCCATTCATGGAAGTGCGTCGGCGCACAGTCGAGAGGCCTGTTGAATTATTCGGCGTCGCCGAAGCCGAAGCAGCTTGGCGTGCGGGGAGAGAGCCCCATATAGGGGAAAGCTAGCGCTGCCCATCCTACAGAGTTGTTTCAGCGGCGGCCCTTATAATTTGTTTAACGTCGGGGCGGAATGGGGGCTTCCTCTACTGAAATGAGCGCGCGCGAGCGGATTCGGCTCATTCACGCGACGACACAGTAGGCAGAGCAGAAGTTCTACCCGCCGCCGTTGTGTCGCTGCTTCTGTGTGCCACGCTTTGCTTGCCCATCTGTCGGCTGGAATGGGGGCCTCTGCGCAGCTGAGGCCTGAAAGCAGCCATTCGTCATGAACGGCTCAGTGAGCGCGGCGCGGCGCACACAGATCCCACAGGCGGCGAGCGGCGGCCCTTTGGGAGCACAGCGACTAACCCAGGCCTTTGCTGCTAGGGATAGGAACAGAAAGGCACAGACAGACGGACGTGACTGATGAAAAGCCAGTCGGTCGGCGCAAGCTGTCTCTCCATGAAAACAACTGAACACTCCTCGCGATGCTGTCTGGGGTTTACTGGCGGCGTAGCTGGCGCGCAACGACGATTTGATCGGACAAGTTCGTGCGACAATCACCATGCGAGCGCCGAGCAGTGAGGCGGCTGTTTTGCGCAGGCAATGAGAGAATGCCATGATATTGGGATCTCCGATTTTGTATCGTCTCCATCTACTAGTGACGTGACGACCAACACACATCCCACATGCGACCGATAACACACCTGATACATATTCTGCAGGCGTTCAAAGACTACTAGCTGGCATTGAGATCTCCGACTTTCTTCTCCATAGAGTGACGACTTGCATTACGAGTGATAAACGTGCGTGATACCTATCATGCAAGATGCCACCCCACACACAACCCACTCAGTATCCACCCATGCAGGCGATCAAAGACAACCGTCGCTGCGTGACGCTCCAGTGGCTGAACGACTGCATCGCCTGCCGCAAGAATCGCTCCCCCTGGAAGATCGCCCACTTTCCGCACGGCTTCGGTCACGACAACAAACCTCTGAAGGGCAAGGTTTGGTCACTGATCAAATCGACGCAAAACGCGAATTTAGACGCGAAATCGATTACTGTAGGTGGTGGCCTGCTCTGGCTTCGAGCAGGACGACGTGCTGGTTCTCAAGAGGATGGTCCAATCCCTGGGAGGCAGGTTCACGCCCTACCTCTGCCAGCACAACCACTTTCTGGTGGCCAAAAGGTCAATACTTGATCAGTTTTCAGTTTGCACATCTGAAACGCCTCGCAATGGAACCACTACGCATTACAGTAGTCAGGGCGGCCGAATCGACAAGGCCAAAGAGTGGGGTATCCCAGTTGTCAATGGCTCCTGGCTGATGGACATCTATCTTGGCACGGAAGCGCCCCAGGCGTCGCCCCAGGCGGCCCATAAGCGCCTGCCTTCCCCAGTGGACCCCTTTGCAATTCTGGATCTCAGGCCCTTCGCCAATCAGCTTTCCCCTTTGCTCAGTGGGCTCAGTCGTTGATTGGTCAATATTGATCCAATCGTCATTGATCGATTATCGATTTCTTTCAGTGGCCTGGAGCCAGCCCAGTCGCATAGTCTTCCCAGAGGTCTACCAACAGGCCCTGGAACGGGTCAACAGGGTGGGCAACGATCCGCGGTGCTTCCCGGCCAGATTCGTGGGGTGGGTGCCACGTTGGCCTAGACCTTTTGGCGATCTTACTGTATCATTTATTGATTTTCCAGCAGTCAAATGTCCCCTCCGCCCTCGGACGAGCAAATAGAAGCGCAGAAGAAGGCGCGGGTCGCCCAGTCGGGTAACCTGAGTTTTTGGTTACTGTATAGTAGTTTGTGAGCTACCGTACTCCATTCAGAAACCAAGCAAGAGACTGACGAAAGCGGCACCGCTTGTGAATCTCCTCCCTCTGTTACGGTAGCGTTCACAGGGTTCTTCGCAGGAGAACAGGCCAATCTGGAGAAGGTTGGTCCTGCCTTGTCAAAATTAGCCGAAATTGTGTTTGTATAATGAAGATCGTTTCAGAAACCGGTATTTTCTCGGCGGCGCAGTCACAGACGACGTCGTCAGCGCAGACCATTTGGTGGCTGCCCGATTGAGGGCGCCCTATGAAAGTCTCTGGAGGCCATCGCCTGCGGCAAATTGGTCTTGAGTCCGATGTGGATCGTGCTAGCTATAGGCAACGTCAGCTACTGGTATGGATGACGATGACATTGAGATTGCTAGTTCATTTGCTCTCCCCCCCCCCCCCCCCCCCCACCCTCTCCCTCCCTCCCGCCCTCCCTGTCTATTGTCTACTGTATTGCTATCTTTTCAGAGCCCTTGGAACACGTAGCGAAGGATGAGGGTCACGAAACTCTATTCGGCTTCAATCTCAGACTGAGCCTTAGCTCGGCCAGGCAGAGGCCGGTCTTTCAGGTAATGGAACGGTTTTGTGCAGCCGATATTTGCGCAAACATTTTTTTCGATTTGAACCAATTTCAGGACGTGGTGTTTCACATAACGCCCTGCGTAGAGCCCTCCAAAGCGCTTCTCACCGATCTGATATGTCTCTGCGGCGGGGAGATAGTGGAGCAGCCCACGGCCGCCAATTGCATACTGAGGTTCGTACACCCGCGGCATATTGTTTTCTTAAAGTTTTGATCGTATGTGTTTAACGAACTCAGCAAAAGTGACCGTTGTGAAAAGCGTGACCGACTGAGGATTTATTGACGAGTTTTGGCTTGCTTGAAAATAATTTGTGCACATGTTCCCAGCGCGACGTGGAATTCTCTGTCACCTGCGAGACAGACCTCCAGCTTGCAGGCCGTCGAGTGCGGCATCGGTGGGGTAATATTAGTCTATTATTAATTAATTTTTAAGCAATTAATTAACTATTATTATTAATTTTTGTGCTTTTCCTGTCACTTTACAATGATTCGCTTATTGCTCGTGCAGAATTGTAACTGCTTGTTTGTTTTGATTTTATTGATAGATTTATGGCCTCTTTGTATGTTTAACGTGTCTACATATTCTGTTGTCTATTTGAACTTGTATTTGTTTATTTCGTTATTTGCAATTTTTGTTCGTTTTCAGCGCTCTACTCGACGGAATTCGTGCTGACCGCCGTTCTGCGCCAAAAGCTGATTTTGACTCCTTCCGATTATATTTTAGCTCGTCGAATTGGTCAAGAAATGCCAAAGATTGTTAGCTGATTACTGTAGCTGTTTGGTTAGCTTAGGTTACTGTATTATCTGTCGTCGCTCCGTTCGTCATTCATGGCTAGTCAAGCTCGGTTGTGTGGCCACATTTTGACAAAATGCCTGCTGTTTATGTCGTTAGATTTTTATACTCCACAAAAAAGTGAGGAGTATAGGTTTGTGCGCGAAACGCAGATAATTTAACCGGATGGCATTGGGTGAAGCGCATTCAACGGTTTTGCGTTGGTAGTCTAGTAGTGGGCAGGGGGGAAAACGGGGTCACGCTTCGGTCCCCGTTGGCGGGAAATTCAAAAATTTAAATTTTCAAAGTACTGAAATGGTTAAACAAGGTAGAACTTTGCCGAATTCGTGATCTACATCCCAGAATACCCCAGAATCAACATACAACACCCCTAACTTCCTATGGACTCGCAGAAACGAAATTCTGCAGTTGGGGTACGGTAGCATGCGATTTCGTCATAGGTACGTTCAAACATTATCTAAACGATAAACGAATGCCAAATTCGTAATCAGCGCCCCCGAAAACCCCGAAATCGAGTATAATATTGCAAAAGTCGACCGGACACCCACAATTCAAACGAACGCGGCAGGGATACTGTAGCTTCGAAAATTTTTCCAAAACACTTTTCTAGACCAGATTTAGACGTAGAATCGTTTGAAACTACTTTTGGAACGATTCGGCGACGGATTCGAGCGCTCTAGGCGCCGAAACGCGAAAATCGCAAATTTCGACCCCGGAGTCGAAAAAGTCGCAGTGTAAGAAAGTTTTTTTGTGTTTTGGCCGATTTTCTCCGTTCATGGCTCATTCGATAGAGGACATCTGGGAAGGAGCAACAAGAGTGGTCTCGGCGCTCTAGCTGCTACCTAGCTCGCACAGCAGGCCGTCAAAGTTGACCCAGGGTCAAAATTCGCGAATTTTTCAAATTTGGCGCCAAAATGGGTCCCGCAGCGATCCAATTCTTTTTTTGCGTGTTCGGCACTATCGAGTACTACAACATATCAAAAGATAGTATATACCATTATATGCAACTTTTTCGAGTTCTACCTTGTTTAACCCATTTTTCAGTACTTTGAAAATTTAAATTTTTGAATTTCCCGCCAACGGGGTACCGAAGCGTGACCCCGTTTGGTGTCCACCCTGCCCACCTACTAGACCTACCCAACGCAAAAGACCGTTTGCAAATCGGCCGCTTCACGCGCCAATGCCATCCGGTTAAAATTACTGCGTTTCGCGCACAAACGCTATATACTCCTCACTTTTTTGTGGAGTATAAAAATCTATACGCAACATAACAGCAGGCATTTTGTCAAAATGTGGCCACACAACTCGAGCTCTCGCACTAGCCATCGAATGACGAACGGAGCGACGACAGACAGTAATACAGTAACCTAAGCGTAACGCACACACAGCTACAGTAATCAGCTAACAATCTTTGGCATTTCTTGACTCAATTCGACGAGCTAAAATCTAATCGGAAGGAGTCAAAATCCAGCTTTTGGCGCAGAACGGCGGTCAGCACGAATTCCGTCGAGTAGAGCGCTGAAAACGAACAAAAATTGCAAATAACGAAATAAACGAATACAAGTTCAAATAGACAACAGAATATGTAGACACGTTAAACATACAAAGGCCATAAATCTATTCACATAAAATCCAAAACAAACAAGCAGTTACCAATTCTGCACGAGCAATAAGCGAATCATTGCAAAGTGACAGGAAAAGCACAAAAAATTAATAATAATAGTTAATTAATTGCTTAAAAATTAATTAATAATAGACTAATATTACCCACCGATGCCGCACTCGACGGCCCCTCTGCACAGCTGGAGGTCTGTCTCGCAGGTGACCACGACGAATTCCACGTCGCGCTGGGAACATGTGCACAAATTATTTTCAAGCAAGCCAAAACTCGTCAAAAATGCGCAAATCCTCAGTCGGTCACGCGTTCTGTGCACAACAGGTCACTATTTTGCTGCGAGTTTCAGTTTGAACACATACGATGCAAAAACTTTCCAATCTAAAACACATATGCCGCGGGTGTAATTGTAACCTCGAGTATTTTGAGCAATCCGGCGGCCGTGGGCTGCTCGACTATCTCCCCGCCGCAGAGACAAATCAGGTCGGTGAGAAGGGCTTTAGATGGCTCTACGCAGGGCGTTATGTGAAACACCACATCCTGAAATTGGTTTAAATTAGCACAAATATCGGCTGCACAAAAGCGTTCCATTACCTGAAAGACGGGCCTCTGCCTGGACGAGCTAAGGCTCAGTCTGAGATTGAAGCCGAACAGAGTCTCGTGACCCTCGTCCTTCGCTACGTGTTCCAGAGGATCTGAAAAGATAGCAATACAGTAGACAATAGACAGGGAGGGCGGGAGGGAGGGAGAGGGGTGGGGGGGGGGGGGGGGGGGGAGAGCAAATGAACTAGCAATCTCAATGTCATCGTCATCCCATACCCAGTAGCTGACGTTGCCTATAGCTGAGCACGATCCACATCGGACTCAAGACCAATTTGCCGCAGGCGATGGCCTCCAGGAGTTTCATAGTGCGCCTCAGATCGGCAGCCACCAAATGGTCTGCGCTGACGACGTCGTCTGTGACTGCGCCGCCGAGAAATTTGAGTTTCTGAAACGATCTTCATTCATACAAAACACAATTTCGGCTAATTTTGACAAGGCAGGACCAACCTTCTCCAGATTGGCCTGTTCTCCTGCGAAGAACCCAGTGAACGCTACCGTAACAGAGCGAGATTCGACTGTTGTGCCGCTTTCATCCGCCTCTTGCTTGGTTTCTGAATGGAGTACGGTAACTCACAAATTGTACTCTACAGTAACCTAAAATCCGGGTTACCCGACTGGGCGACCCGCGCCTTCTTCTGCGCTTCTATTTGCTCGTCCGAGGGCGGAGGGGACATTTGACTGCTGGAAAATCAATAATTGATAAGATCGCCAAAAGGTCTAGGCCAACGTGGCACCCACCCGACGAATCTGGCCGGGAAGCATCGCGGATCGTTGCCCACCCTGTTGACCCTCTCCAAGGCCTGCTGATATACCTCTGGGAAGACAATGCGACTGGGCTGGCTCCAGGCCACTGAAAAATCGATAATCGACCAGTGACGACCTATCAGTATTGACAAATCAACGACTGAGCCCATACTGAGCAATGGGGAGAGCTGATTGGCGAAGGGCCTGAGATCCAGGATGGCAAAGGGGTCCACTGGAGAGGGCAGGCGCTTATGGGCCGCCTGGGGCGACGCCTGGGGCGCTTCCGTGCCAAGATAGATGTCCATCAGCCAAGAGCCATTGACAACTGGGATGGCCCACTCTTTGGCCTTGTCGATTCGGCCGCCCTGACTACTGTAATGAGTGGATTCATCGCGAGGCGTTTCAGATGTGTAAACTGATGGAAAATGGACCTTTTGGCCACCAGAAAGTGGTTGTGCTGGCAGAGGTAGGGCGTGAATCTGCCACCCAAGGATTGGACCATCCTCTTGAGAACCAGCACGTCGTCCTGCTCGAAGCCAGAGCAGGCCACCACCTACAGTAATCGATTTCGCGTCTAAATTCGCGTTTTGCGTCGATTTGATCAGTGACCAAACCTTGCCCTTCAGAGGTTTGTTGTCGTGACCGAAGCCGCGCGGAAAGTGGGCGATCTTCCAGGGGGAGCGATTCTTGCGGCAGGCGATGCAGTCGTTCAGCCACTGGAGCGTCACGCAGCGACGGTTGTCTTTGATCGCCTGCATGGGTGGATACTGAGTGGGTTGTGTGTGGGGTGGCATCTTGCATGATAGGTATCACGCACGTTTATCACTCGTAATGCAAGTCGTCACTCTATGGAGAAGAAAGTCGGAGATCTCAATGCCAGCTAGTAGTCTTTGAACGCCTGCAGAATATGTATCAGGTGTGTTATCGGTCGCATGTGGGATGTGTGTTGGTCGTCACGTCACTAGTAGATGGAGACGATACAAAATCGGAGATCCCAATATCATGGCATTCTCTCATTGCCTGCGCAAAACAGCCGCCTCACTGCTCGGCGCTCGCATGGTGATTGTCGCACGAACTTGTCCGATCAAATCGTCGTTGCGCGCCAGCTACGCCGCCAGTAAACCCCAGACAGCATCGCGAGGAGTGTTCAGTTGTTTTCATGGAGAGACAGCTTGCGCCGACCGACTGGCTTTTCATCAGTCACGTCCGTCTGTCTGTGCCTTTCTGTTCCTATCCCTAGCAGCAAAGGCCTGGGTTAGTCGCTGTGCTCCCAAAGGGCCGCCGCTCGCCGCCTGTGGGATCTGTGTGCGCCGCGCCGCGCTCACTGAGCCGTTCATGACGAATGGCTGCTTTCAGGCCTCAGCTGCGCAGAGGCCCCCATTCCAGCCGACAGATGGGCAAGCAAAGCGTGGCACACAGAAGCAGCGACACAACGGCGGCGGGTAGAACTTCTGCTCTGCCTACTGTGTCGTCGCGTGAATGAGCCGAATCCGCTCGCGCGCGCTCATTTCAGTAGAGGAAGCCCCCATTCCGCCCCGACGTTAAACAAATTATAAGGGCCGCCGCTGAAACAACTCTGTAGGATGGGCAGCGCTAGCTTTCCCCTATATGGGGCTCTCTCCCCGCACGCCAAGCTGCTTCGGCTTCGGCGACGCCGAATAATTCAACAGGCCTCTCGACTGTGCGCCGACGCACTTCCATGAATGGAGAAGGAAGAAAACACACTTGTTTCCCCCCTACTAGAGCGCCCCTTCCCTCCACCTATTCACGCCATGGCGCAATTTGAGCGACGAGGCCTTTTATGGCGCTGGAGGTCACACTTTCCCCCTGCCTTCGGCCGCCTGCTGCTGGCGTCACTGCCTACCCTTGCTCGCCCAACTCGCGCCTAATGAGACTCCCCCCTTTCCTCTATCTGGCTATAGCCCCAGGCGCTGTATAGACAGCCTTGGCGCGCGTGCCTTTCAGAGTAGATCAAGATTGTGCCGAAAGGTCGCTCGAGACGCCATTCTAGTTGTTCTATTCAGGGGTAGACAAAATGACGCAACAGGTGCGCAAGGCCATAAGGCTCTGGCAGCCCTACGCCGACCTCGACCAGGAGAAGGACTCCGACACCTCCAGTGGCTCCTCCAGCAGCAACACCAGCGAAGACTCAAAGGTGCCAGTGGGATTGACAATGCCTCTCATTGACACGAGAATGGCTTTCAAAATCGATTGACAAACTGGATCATGACATGAGGCATTCGTGTGGGGTACAGTGGAGTTACACCACGCTCTGAAACGTGAAAGACCATTATACCTAAGATCACGATCAGTGCGTGTGGTGCAGTGCCAATTCATCCATGAAACGTCATGACTCGGCGACTGTCCTAAATTGCACTGGTATTCTGATTCGCTTTCAGTGTGTGGCGATTTCTGAACGCTGCAGCGCGTCAGAGGATAGTGGCTGTAAAGTTCTGTTGAAAGCCACTCAGTGCCATGTCATGTCCAAATCAAGTTCTTCCTCTGACATTGCAGACCTCTGCAGCAGCCTACACGCAGCAGAATCCCCACCAGCGAAGTCTCACTTCCAGCGAGGAGGAGACGCAAAAGATAGCGCCAACCTTCCTCCATCCCACTCTCTTCCACCAGCACTACGGGACCTTCCCTGACTACACCAATCAGAAGACCCCTGCAACAACCAATGGACACCACCCCTACTTCAGCTTTAGGAACCCTCTGGTCGCCAAAGCGCTGTCAATGAGAAGAGTCATCTCATTTCCTGGATTCAGCTCATTTTCAAAACAGAAGTCTACCACTGACAACACCACTACTGAAGTGGAGAGGAATCGCTGCGCCCACTGTGGCAAAGTCTTCCAGCTGACGACTGAGCTGATCACGCATGTGAGACACCACCATAGATCAACCACGGGTGAAGAAGCGAATGGGGAACTGGGTGGATATCATCATCAAAATGGGAGCGTTGCAGGAGCGAGACTATGAATTGCATGTGGAGAGAATTGTTGATTTGTGGGATTCGGTGGTTTCGTGGCTCTATTGTGTGGTTTTATCGGTTTCTTCATAAGCACAGACTACCTACTACGAGTATCGTGCGTCAGATGGGGCTTATGGACGTCGTTGTGCGGGTGTATAGATATCTACATTTACGTCGAATATTCAACAGCTTCGGGCTGCCAAATGACAAATGGAAGCTTTGCAAAATTTGTACTGCCACCTCATTAGAACGATAAGATTCTAGCCTTATAGTAAGACTACAGTACAGTGATGCCATACAGTATGACTGCCAGTACAGTAATGCTATACAGTATGAATACAGTACAGCAAAAGGATACAGTACTCTAGCAGTGCAATAAAGCTACGCAATATGAGTGCAGTACAGTAGAGCTACAGTATGACTAGAGTACAGCAGCCTTCAATTGTTCCACATTCCCGTCCAGGGTCGATTAGTCACAGTGCTCTTCGTTCATCGCGAATATCGACTGCACTATCATTGGACACACACAGTCACAATCCATCTAAGCCTCTGACCTGTCCCACTTGTGGGCTCTTGGTGGAGTCGCACACCACATGGGTCACCTTGTCCGAGTAGCGGCTCTCCACCTCCGCCCCCTGCATCACCGCCGCCACCTAAATTCCGATATTTATACTCCACAAAAAAGTGTGGAGTATATAGCGATTGTGCGCGAAACGCAGCAATTTGGACCGGATGGGGTTCGCGCGTACAGCGGCCGATTTGCAAACGGTCTTTTGCGTTGGGTAGGCCTAGTAAGTGGGCAACCTGCACGACATATGGGGTCACGCTGCGGGACCCCGTTGGCGGGAAATTCGAAAATTTATTTTTTCAAAGTACTGAAAAACGCATTAGGCAAGGTAGAACTCGAAAAAGTTGCATATAATGGTATATACTATCTTTTGATATGTTGTAGTACTCGATAGGGCCGAGGGTGGAAGAAATGAATTGGATCGCTGCGGGACCCATTTTGGCGCCAAATTTGAAAAATTCGCGATTTTTCGCTATTCACCGACTTTGACGGTTTGCTGTGCGCGATAGGTAGCCGCTAGAGCCGCGAGACCACTTTTGGTGCTCCTTCCCAGATGTCCTCTATCGAATGAGCCATTAACGGAGAAAATCGGTTGAGACACAAAAAAGTTATCTTGGTGGAACTTTTTTGACTCCGGGGTCAAAATTTGCGCTTTTTGCGTTTCAGCGTCTGTAGCGCTCGAATGCGTTGCCGAATCGGTTCAACAGTGGTTTCAAACGATTCTACGTTGAAATCTGGTCCAGAAAAGTGTTTTTGCCAAATTTGCAGAGCTACAGTAACCCTGCCGCGTCCATTTGAATATTGGGCGTCGGGTCGACTTTCGCGATATTATACTCGATTTCGGGGTTTTCGGGGGCGCAGATTACGAATTTGGCATTCGTTTAGCGTTTAGATGTACTTTTATCACACCTGTGACCAATCTGCGTGCTACCGTACCCCAAGTGCAGAATTTTGGATCTGAGAGTCCATAGGAAGTTAGGGATGTTGTATGTCGATTCTGGGGTATTTTGAGATGCAGATGACGAATTCGGCATTACTTTTGCGATTGGGGGTGTTAGGAGGCCACAACAGGAGAGGAGTCACCGTGCATAGGAGTTCAAATTTGTGGAGTATACTGCGTCCCCCGGACGACTTGCCTGGTTTTATCGATAAAAATCAATTAAAAATCGATAATCGATCGCGAGTCAAAGCTACCTTCCACTCGTGGAGGTCGCGCACTTCCCAGAGGCGCTCGAAGTCGGTGGAGAAGAAGAAAATCGATATTCCCAACAGGGGTAACTCTTCAGGGATGGGCGCGGCTGTGCCCCCAGGAGGTATGAGGGAGCCTGGAATTGGGTGGTTAGCACAAAGGTGATGATACACTGAACAGCATTGGAATTCAGAATGAAGAACTGCTATATGATCATCGCTAATCTACTCGACTGGGCATATCTTGAAAAAGACCGATATTTCAACCCTTTAGTCCAGTCCAAAGGAACAAGGGAGGGAAGAGTGGTTATTGGCACATCAACAAACTTTTGAGTCTCCAATGTACAGTTATAGTTCGTCTTCACGTCAATCTTCAGAATTTGCTTCGGCGTTGTCTCATTCTAATCATATGCCGGTCATTACCCGGATGCGGGCCCGGGTGTCCCGGCGGGTAGTGTCCCTGCGGGACCATGGCCACGGGCTGCCCTGTGGGCGAGGTCATGACGCGAGCGTGCCCTGGCACCATGGCGAATCTAGCGCCCGCCGCCGTGTAACCGGCTGAAATTGCGCAAAAAGCGCACAAAAACCGGGCAAATCGTGGCATTTGCCCATAAATACCTACCCTGGGGCCCGTAGTTGGGCGGCAGGGCCATGTACCCAGGGTGCTGGGCCGGTATCTGGCTCTGAAAGTGGGTATATCCCATCAAAATACAAATAACACAGGATTGTCACCCTTACCCACCCTGAATCTGGGCGAGTGTGGCGGCACCGGGCCGCCGTAGCCCGGGGGCGGGGGCCCGCCGGGCGCTTGGCCCATGTACCTCGGGGGCATCTGACGGACCATTCGAATGCCCGCGGGCGTCTGCACCTGCTGCACAGCGGGGTGCCGGTAGGGCCCCGGCGGGGGGCCGTAGCCCCCGCCCGGGTACTGCACGTACTGCGGTCCCATGGGACCGGGACCCATGGGTGGGCCCTGGGGCATGGCGGGTCGGGGCTGGCCCGTGGGCGAGAGCATGGGGTATTGCTGGGGGTGCCCTAAACAAAAGATTCAAAATGTTAATCGCAAAAATTATGCAAAATACAAGGTCAAATGGTCCCTACCCGGTGGAACTGGCCCCAGCCATCCCTGGGTCCCCTGTGGCGGAGGCGGCGGCGGACCCTGTCCCATGGGTCCGGGTCCGGGACCAGAGGGTCCCACCGGGTACCCGCCGGGACCCATTGGGGGGCTGCCAAAGGGGGCGCTGGTCTGGGGCGGCGGGGGTCCTGCCGAGGGGGGCCCCGAGCGGGTGGGGGTCCCGGGAGGGGGCTGGGACCCCCCGTAGCTCGCCGGCAGGGGGGTGGCGGGGGTGGAAGGCTGACTGGTGAGCGAAGAAGAGGAGGGGCGCCCGTAGGGACTGGGCGGGGGCATCTGCGTCTGGGGCTGGCCCTGCGTGGGGCTGTGGATGGGACTCCGCCCGGGTTGGACCCCCTGGAAGGACCTTCGGGGGCTCTGCGGGGTGTAGGAGCCCCCGTCTCCCGCGGCGGGGGTCCTGTTCGAGGGGGGTGGGGCCCCCTGCTGCTGCTCCCCGTAGGGAGAGAAGTTCTGGGGTGTCTGAGGAGGGGGAGGGGCCTGGGGAGGGGGCTGGCCGCTGGGATTGTTCCGGCGCATGTACTCCGCCTGGTATTGTTGCTGCTGCTGGGCCCAGGCCCTCTGCTGCTGCTGTTGCTGTTCCATGAACTGCTAAAGAGAGAGTATTGAACGGATCAGCACAATGATAGCGATAGAGATAAGCACTGATTCTTCGCCAGCAGCAGGAATTTGAGCCATGCTTCGCTTTGCACATCTGGGTTATTGTCGTGTGCGCAAGCAACGTGGGAGTTTTACGACCTCAAGATAGTTGTCATCCAACGAAACCAACGTTGTCTGCGTCTTTGCAACGCCGAGATTACGGAGGCGCGCACGCCGGGCTCTCGTATTTATCGCATAGCGTCGCACACCTGTTGTGCCTGCTGCTGCAGTTGCTGACTTTGCTGATACTGCTGTTGTTGCTGATACACGCCGGCCTGAGGCTGTTGTTGTTGATGGGAATAGCCCGGGGCTGTGGCAGCAGTGGTGGTCGTGTGCGGAGGCACAGAGGACGACGGGGGGTAGGTGCCCTGCTGACTGATGGCCGCCGTGAACTGCGAGGGGTCCAGCTGGGCCAGGGGACTGTGGGCCCGCTCAGAGGGGGTCGAGCCCCCCGTGGTTTGCTGCTGGCTTCGTTGCTGTAAAGGAGTGTGACCTGTTGAGAAATGACGGTGGCGACGGCGGCGACGACGACGATGACATACCTCGCAGACTTGCTGCGCCTCCATTTGTAGGGACTTGGCCAAATCTTGTATGGCCTGGGCGTCAGTTGCCGTGGGCGGAGGCGCCGTGTGATGTTCTGGTGGTGGTTGTTGAGGCGGTGGTTGACTGGACATGGTGACTGGCAGAAGCGAGAGATGGGTGGGTCGCGGACGCTGAGGCTGCTTAGGCTGTTGCTGAGATGAGGTGGCCTTCTTTGTCTGCTGCAACATTGGGCGCAGCGTGTGTGATATTCAGGGACTCTGCCAGCGATTACAGAGTTCAGAGACTGGTCAGTGCTTCTCCATCCATACTTGTGGCGACAACGACGTTTACTCCATCAGTTACAGTTCTCGCCACTGAGTTCGGCGTGTAAGAGACCTTTTTCTTGCGCGACGCCTGCTGCGGAGCACGCTTCGCGGATTCGTCGTTGGTAGGGAGTCTTTTGGTCACGGGATATTCGCGTAACATTACTTCCGGCTCCATTGTCTATTGGCTTGATTGAAAGTGTTATTCGAAACTCGTCTCAGACTGAGTTGGCGAGTTGAATGCTCGAGAGAAGTTCGCCTAAGTTCTGCGATCCTGCTGTTCTGACACCGACAGCCAGAGAAATTAGCTCACGAGGGTTGAGTGAGTGGCTGAGATAAGGGGTGGACTGAGGCGTGAGAGAGGAAGCACTACACGGGGCGTCTCTCCCGTCGCTCTAATCGCGTGAGAGGGCCGCCGGGAGCTAAGTATCTTCTCCTGTCCATGAAGCGTCTCTTATTCCCCGCCACTCTCTTATTAGTGGCGCTTCTCCTGCCTTGTGAGCGCGTGTGTATCGCCGTAATGAGAGGAACACGCGCGCGAAAGGGACTAATAAGACGGGCGGCTGGCGCTTCTAGATTAGCCTAAGCTGTGCCCCCTTCCCTGCTCCGCCCCCCCCCTCGCTTTCGTCGCAAGCGAAAGGCTGGCAAAGCGGCCCTAATTTCCCGCAGTCCGTTCATTGTTCACGCGTAAAAGAACGAGGAAGCGAATAGAATCGTGTTCACTCGGCATGGAACTCTTGCGACGGTGGTTGTGAGAGAGCGAGAATCGTCTGAGGCTCTCTGTGATCAACGGTGCTTCGATGAGGGATGGACTGCCACTACACCTGCCGCCCGCCGGCTGACATGTTGCGTTGGAACTCACTCAAACGCCGCGTTATAGGGTTCTTCTGTAAACAATACCATGACTGCTCCAACTGAACGTTCGTCACTTCTATGTAGATTCTAGTCAGTCAAAATGCAAAGGCGGTACTGACTTAGACTTGACGCGGTCCCTTGAGGTTGAATCTCAGTCTTCTTTCAAAATACACAACTGTCGCGTTCGGGAATCGGGATCACGAGTCACCTCAAGTAATGCTTCTGCAGGGATTTGGGGGGCGGGGGGGGGGGGGGGGGGGTTCGTGTCTACGTCTGGTCTAGTTAATAGGCTATTTTTGTTCTATTATGATGCGAATTTCATAGAAAATGGCCAAAAATACGCAAAAATAGCCCCGCAGGCGAAAATTTTGACCAGTTTTGGACTGATTTTGGGAAAATTTCCTTAATTTTTCCGGTTTCCTCTGGGTAGGGAGGGGGGGGGGGTCTGCGGCGAAAATTTCTAGGGGGGTGTCCGGAAATCCCGTCCGGATGGCCACGGCTAGGCTAGGGGGGGGGGGGGTCCACTGAATGAAATCGACCGTCTGGTGAAGGAAGCAAGGACCAATTCAAGTTCGCATACATAACAGTAGGAGGCGGCTTTGATGCTGCATTGTAGGCAAAATATTTGCACTACAGTTCAAAATACACAAACGCTTCCATTCCTGTATTGATTTGATTACCGTACCATTCCATCAGATTCTTCATCATTTCTTTATCACATTCAGATGATCGGAATCAAACCGAATTCGTTGATCTGTGTCAGTCAAAGGAAAGGCGACCACTCACCAGCGCTATCGTTAGGCAGAGCTCCACTCCACGTTGTCCCACTCGAACCCAACGGAGATGACGCCGAATCGATGAGATCGGCAATCGACGCTGAATCGGCGACCCTCTATTGGTAGCTATGTATTCGCTTTGCACGGGCAGTTCATCATTTCACGACTACGGTAGGCGGTCTGCGACGAGTCTTTTGTCGTTGTCTGCGTCGTTCTCTGCAGTTATTGAGTTTGTGAGAATCGCCCTATTGTTCTTTGTGTCGTCCAACGCACCGCCTACTGCTACGTTATCCCATTGGTTCCCGTTCCCGCATTTCTGTATAAACGGGTGGGAAGTCTGCTTGTTCCCTATTATATATAAAAGGGATCACACTTTCTATAAACGGGAGCAAAGTTTGCTCCCGTTTACATAAACGGGTAAAACCCTGATCCCGTTTACCGAGGGGAACGCTCAAATAAACGGGATGAAAACCAGATTTTCCTGTTTTGGGACAATTTCCTTAATATAAACGGGACAAAATTGCTATAAACGGGAGCAAAGCATATAAACGGGAGTAAAATTCTCGCGACAACGGGATCATAACCGCGCTTGTTCCCGGTCAGATAAACGGGCGACACGAACCTGGAACGGGAACCAGAGGGTTATAATTTCCTATGTCTTTGTCTTTCATAGTTTCATTTCATCATCTCATTCATTCCTCAGATTCTCATTCAGACCTAATACGTTCAAAAATTGCTGAGATCTGCAAATTATAGCTAACGCAGCTAGCGTTGTAATAACTAACCTGCGCACCATGCCGGATAGCACTACCACCCATAACCCAAAGCACCCATACCATAATTCCCACGTCCTCGCCATGCTGCGCATTGCAAGACACTTGCAAGAGGAGCATAGTGTTACTCAAGAACTAAAGTATTTTCCGTACTTCGACGATTCAAGGGCTGAAAATAGTCCACTTTTGTGCAGAAGTAAAAAGTAACGAATTTGCGTTGGTACAGTACCCTAGAAAGCATGGGGGTAATATGGCTGTCAAGCTGCGTGTTGGTGGTTGAGCGCCGACTGCTTATTGCGAAGAAGCGACACCAATCGGGAATTGTGACGTGACGAAATTCGGAAAAGAAATTTTGTTTTTGTCGAGAACAATCAAGATTGTGATAAATATAATTAGGTGGATTTCTAGTCGCTAGCCCAGGGTTTTTGGTCGAAAGTTTGCTTCGAAGGCTTTGGCGCTGAAATCTCAGAAGACTTGGAGGATCGTACTTGCTTCGGCATTTTCATTCAGGTGAATCAAATCGCGCACTATTATCAACTCGGCTCGTGCTTATACTACCTACGCGATCAGGATTTACGAATCGGCCTAAAATCAAGTAGCGAGCTCACTACATAAACAGAGAAGTATATTCACTTCCTTCCTCTCAAAACTTCTCCGATCCCAATTTCTGTCTTCGGGTCCGTCGTTCGGCCTTGCGCATCTCGGTGAGGGTGACGGCTGCCCAGACCTCCGCCCCGATCGTCAGCACCATGAGTAGGGCCGTCAGACCGAGCAGAATCGCCGAATTGATTAGCCGGTCGCGATAGGTGTAGGCGGTGGGGTCGTGTCTGGCCTCGTCCGTGCCGGGAATCGCGTCCGGGTTGTCGTCGGCGTCGCGGATCTCCCCGGAGATGTAGATCACGGTCAGGATGGAGAAGACCAGCTGAAGAGAGTCTTTGTTATGGGAGTGATCTGTGATCAAGGCATCTCTGACTGAGCTCGTTATTTGGAGCTGTGTTGGGTCTGATTATCAGGTTGCGTAGTTCCACTGACTCGAGCGCTTCTCACTCGTCCCTACTCAAGAATCTAGCATTCTTTTCCAGTGTAGGGCTCCAAGATATCAATCGTATTCCTATCATATTGGGTTTCTCGATCAAGATACTCTCTGGTCTCTTGTTGCTGGAGAGAGATCGATCATTTCCATATGCTAAACTCAACACTTAGACTCCAACCATGATCAGTCCCACGATGAGCATGAAGGCCATCAGCACTATGCGCGCGTAGGTGTAGCGCTTGGCCTTGTAGATGCGGTTGTGGTGCTGCAGGTGGCCGTAGAAGATGAAGCCGAAGAGGGTGAGCAGGCCCAGCACCAGGGCTGTCACTCCAGTGGCCTCTTCGTACCACTCCCTCCCTTGAGTCGATCTTCCAAAGAGCAGCCATAGAGAAATGGCTGTTATCAAGATGGCTGAAATCGAGTGAAACGCTTCAGGTCATCAGAAATCCTCCCTAGCAGACACTCCTTCCTTTGAATGGCAGGTCTTTACTGACCTGGGTACTTATTCAACTCATAGAGGAAACGATGTTGTCCCAGAGACTTCAGCTCTGCGAACCAGTCAACCCAGTCGACACCGTCGTTGTGCATGGGCCTGATTGGGGGCAGAGCTGCTGGGGCCGCCATGGCCGGGTAGTATTCGATGGCGTCCAGCGAGAGGGGCCTTGGATAGCCGTTCTGCTCTGGGTAATAGCGAGGGAGTAGACCCCTGTCGCGACTGAATGGCGCCAGTTCATTTCCCTGAACCAGAGTTGTTCCTTTCTCTCATTGGCAGCTTGCGTGTGACAGCATTCAGCCACTTACAATCTGCCTCGTTGCGGGTTGAGCTTGAGGCACCCTGTAGGTAATCGTCTCCTTTGTGACAATGTCCTCTTCCCGAAGGTCTCTTTGGCGACCGTTTCGCGTCTCTTGCTGCTCCAGGAACCCATCAGTGTAGACGTGACGCTGCTCCCGACGCATGTTGCTTCTTCCAGCGTAGATGGGCTGCTGGTTGTACTAAACAGAATAGGAAATGATAGCAAAACAAAGACTAATGTTCAAACTTTGTCTTGAAAACTAACCATTGTTCTGTTGGTTGTAGTCGCGCGCCACAACTTCTTGTGGCTGTTCGTCGACTGTACAACAAACCCCACCCGCACTGACAGCAGTCGTTATCAGCACTTGTTTGGTGTGATGCGCTGGTTCTTCCTGGCTTGCTGTCAGGATATGGGATGGGCGTGTACAGCTCTGTCGTACAAGCATTTCTGCGGCAGGCAGTAAAAGCGCGCGTTACTGACCTCGTCGCTGCTATCTCCAGCCAGCGAGCTTCTTCTGCTATCTTGCACTGCCTTGCGTCGCTGGGTTAAGCGGGCCTACTTTTAACTCTTAGTCGCGACGGCCTTGTCTCGTGGCACGTTTAGGAAGTTTGAATCTATGCGTTCATTTTGGCAACGTCTCCCCGATTCCAGAGTCGTGTCCTATTCGAGATTGGCGTCTCTCCTTTGGTCTACTTGCCCACAGCGGTCTGTCATGTCAAAGGTGCGTCATGGCGGCTTTCGCCAGGTCCCATCCGTGCCTCGCACAGTGGTCCCTTCCAAGGGAAGAGGAGGAGGACAGCAGTCCCCAGTGACCACTATTTCCAGCGGCATGGCAGGTGCTTCACAGTGGGAGATGGGTGGAATGAGGAATCTTCTTCCGGAGAGTTCTCATGACTTTCCTTCATCCTCACTCCAGGTCTGGAGATGGAGGAGAGTGAAAGGACGAAGCTGCGCCAGGGCCAGTTCAAGAGCCAACCAACTGTACCCTCTGTGAGAATGGTCGTGAAGCAGGAGCGGGAGGCCCCAGGTGTCTCGCAGATGGTGACTTCTCCGCAGAGGACGGTCAAGCTGGGCTCCCAGACGTCGGACGACGGGAGCAATGTGCTTTTCCAGGACATGTGGGCCACACAGCCAGTTGACCAGCCGATGGAAACGCACCAAGTTCGTGTGTTTCTGTGTACGATGGTATGTGGAAGACATGTTTGTAAGAAATCGTTTCAGAGGGCTCCTCCTGACTACGACAACGGCATCTATCCGCCAGGGGGCGTCGTGGTCGACTACGACGCCAGCGCGTTTCCAAAGGGGTCGCCGGTTGTGATTCCCTTTCACGAGTCGGGGCCTGCGGAAGCGATGGTGAATTTTGGCCTGCCGATTGAAATATGCAATTACGCAGTCGATATTCGCGCGCCATCGGACAATTATACCGTTAATACGCCAATAAGCCCCCCCCCCCGCCATTCCTCAACTTTTGTGCCATATGGGAGGCGAAGCTGTAGAGTGGGGGGGGGGCTTATTGGAGTTTTTGCGGTATCTTTCATCTATTGTAGGCGGCGCGAACCCCCGCCGCGCCACCCGAGTTCCACTCTCCCTCCAGTCGTCGGATCGTCGTCGAGGCTGCGCCGCAGCCGCCGGCCCAGAATCGGTCGCAACAGCTTCCTGCTAGGGGCCGTCAACGACAGGCGGTGGCGCGCGGCGGCGCCACGTGAGCCTATTTTTTGTGGTGTTTACTGTTGAATTTGATGATATTGACATTTTGTGACGTTTCTACTGTGATTGCAGAGGGGAGAGAGGGCGACAGAGGGGCGCCGTGCCAGTGTCCACTATGGATTACGTGAAAATGGCACAGGTTTGCAGATGTGCAACATTCTCTGAGTATTTTGGCGCGCCACATAATTTTTGCCAGTTTAGAAGCTGGAAGAGCGCGAGTCGTCACAATCACAAGCTTCTACCGTACCCGCGCCCCCGCCGCCCGAGTACTCTGAGTCCGAACGGGGGGACAAGCGAATCGTGGTCGAGAGGGATAAGTCGACCGCACAGGAGCGCTGCTACGAGAAGCTCTCTTGTGAGTGGGGTTTCGTTGCATTCATTGCGAGATTTGAAATTGACAGAGAATTTTTTATGAGTCGGAATACCGTAACCCGCCAAACAGTGGCGTGAAGCACGACTGTTCCATCACGCTCCACTCACTAATCGGCGGTTTACGGTAGTCGGTTGGCTTCTGTGAGTGAAGAAAGAAGTCCACGTTGTGACAGTGACTCATATGAACAGTGGCATACGTTCAATAGGCGCTTGAAATTGCCCATTGAGTGAGCGGTATACATCCAATTGGCGGAAATGCAACTGACGACAGCTTGTCCAACCCTCTAAATTGTCAAGTGACGTCGGCTAATCTCCGTGAGAAAGTCACATTTGTCCAATCCAGTGGACAAATCCTACTCTGGCCATAGCTTTTGTCCTATCACTGAAACTTTGCGTCTCATTCTCCACCCACACATAGATATTGCAAGCACGGTGGCTCCGATCCCCCACTGGGTGGACGGGCCCCCGCCCTTTGCCCACGGGGAAACGGCTCATAATACCCAGAGTGGGATGGGGCGACACCAGCGCCGACGGGGTGAGTAGCCAATGGTGGTTGCAGGGTTTTGTTCAAGAGCCAAGAAGTCACCTAGGTGGAATGTTTCTGTCTGATTGGACGCTGTAGCGCTCTGTGGTCTTGTTCCATGAGGGATAGATATGGGGGGGGGGGGGGGTTAGCAAGCCCTACAATGTGCTAATTCGTGAGTATGAGTTCGAAATGCCACTCTTCTACAGTAGATCTCAATTTCTGTCCAGGCGGCGGATACCCTTCGAGTGGAATGCGCGAGTTTGGGGCGCCTGAGGCGGCGGCGCACTTTCCGGAGGGGCCTGCAGCCTCTCAACAGGTGTCGTATAAATCTACCGTATTTTCAAAATTTCACACAATTTCAAATCCCATTTTCAGGGCAGTTTCCGCCTGGCCCAGCCCCAGAGGTCGGCGCGGACGCAAGATCTTTTGGCGCGCGCCATTGAGGCGGTGAACGACGACGACGACGAATCGCCGCCGGTAGCTACCGTCTCGGGTTGGACGCACACGACGACGGGGGGCAGATTTGAAACCGCACCCTACGTGCCCCCGCAAAGGAGGGGCCACGCTGAGAAGGTGGGGGAAAGTTTGTGGATTTTGGCGTAAGAATTGAGAATTTGATAATATTGTGGATCTGGGAATTCGGAAATAGAAATGAGAACTTTAGAAAGCTGACAATTTGAAATTCTTCGAAGTGTGAGTTGCGGCCAGTGTACCGTACAATCTGCAATAAGCCACCCCCTAGAGTGGGTTTGAAATAACAAGCCACCCTCTAGAAAGGGTTTCAAATAGTAAGCGACCCCAACCCCCTCCCAGAGGGGGTGGGGTTTAATTTTTAAGCCACTCCCCTCCCCCCCCCCCCCAAACACTCTAATAAGCGACCGCCCCCCCCCCACACCCCGCTGAGGGGGTTTAAAACAATAGGCGACACCCCTAGAGTGGTGGTTGAAATAATAAGCGACCTGGTCGCTTATTGGAGGATTTACGGTATTTCTGGCCGCAATAGGATTTGGTGTGCTTAGCCGATGGTTACTGTCTTCTAGAAAGCGCTCTGTGTGCCCTGTCGAATGCGTCGTGCAGTCGTGTCGAAACCATGACTGCTAGGTAGCCGGTCAATGTCACCTCACTTCGTTGCAGGCTACCCATCACCACCGTACCCCCGGCTCGCAGCGGTCGATCGCGCCCGCGGCGCCGGCGCCCTCCGGCTTCGACGGGGCCGAATCGGAGCCGGTAGCTACCGAACAAACATCCCCAGTTGACCAATCCTGGCGTCAGCCCTCGAGATTCCGCATAGCGGAAGCGACGAGTCCGGGCGCCGCAGCGGGGGGTGGCTTCCAGCAGAGGTCGCAGCAAGAGCGGCGACCCTTCCGAGTGCGCCACTCCTTCGAGAATAAGGACGAGAGACCCCAGAAGAGGAAGACCCCAGGCTCGATCAAGAATCTCAAGGTAGAGACAATGGGGGGGGGGGGGGGGGTCAATAGTTGGGAAAATGTCCTCCTCCCCAGCCCCCCCCCCCCCAACCCCCAACTAGACAACGCAACCGCCCCCCCCCCCAACAGAAAATTGAAAATATTTGTCTGAGTAGTTGTAAGCAGTATGAAAAAATTTGCTTGCAAGCAATGTGCTGTGAAGAGTTAAAATGTTTGGATTTGAATTGGTTTTGTTCTAAACCGTGCAATTTTGTTTTGCAATTAATACGTGAAGATCGTGGCTCTCTGATAGTTTTTTGTTCACGTCTGGGCTGCTAATATATTTGTATTTTCATACTTCCAAACCTAACCATTCCCAATTCTCTCGGTATTTTCCCTTCTCGCTTCAGGGCGGGGCGAAGCGCGCCCAGACGTCTGGGGGCAGTCCACAGCAGCGGCAGGGGGCAGTGGATGGCCAGCAGATAGACTCTTCCCTGGATGAGGAGGACGACATCAAGGCCGAGATACAGTACGCCATGGAGGTTGGTAGTTACTGTGGATATCGATTTGTAATGATTGGCTGAAAGATGCTTTTGTGAATGATTGGTTTTTATTGATTATGGGTATGGTGATAATGTTACGGGTTTGGTGGGGAGGGGGAGAATTGAAATTTTTTTTGGAACTGCAAGCGCAGAGAGACCATCTACGGTAGGTTCTGTGAGGGGAGAAATTTTTCCCAGCGGCGTTGCATTGCCGCTTTGGCTCCAAGATTTTGGCCTGTGTCGCTTTGTGAAAATTTGCCTTTAAGATTGAAGGGAACAACATTTACGTCTATACGGCACGAATTTGTGCCTAGCACTGTACCTAGCACTTAGCAGCGAGAACACGTTTGCCTCCGGGCACTTAAAAAATTTTGCGCTCTCTCTCTCTCTTTAGGAGGTGGACGGCTGCCGGGTGGTCGACACCCACTGCCACTTCGACTTCCTGTTTCGGGGCCTCAAGTACAGAGGTTTGTTTGAATTTTATTTTTTTCTTTTTGGATAAACTGTATTTTGCGAGCAAATTTCGCAGGAACGGTGGACAACTTCTTCAAGAACAAGGCGCAGAGAGTAGCGGGCAGTTTCGGCGGCTGCATTCCCGACTGGTGCGACCCCGACTACATTCTGGAGAAGCCGCATTTCTACCGGGCCGCGCTAGAGGTCAGCTGTTTCTTTGCTACTATGTGATGTGATAATTTGAAATCACAAATGGCGCCTGCGGCGAAATGTGGTGTAGCGGCACGCAAGTGTCTGTTGCACTAGAGGTGGCCCATGAATCCCATCTGAAGCCACTGAAGCCCACCAGAAAGTCTCTGAATCCCACTTGAAGCCACTGAATCCCACCTGAGTCTCTAAATCCCAGTTGAAAGCACTGAATGCCACCTGAATGTCTCTGAATTTCACTTGAACCGACTGAATCCCTCTGAAAGTCTCTGAATCCCACTTGAAGCCACTGAGTCTCACCTGAAAGTCTCTGAATCCTACTTGAAGCCTCTGAATCTCACCCGAAAGTCTCTGAATCCCACTTGAAGCCACTGAGTCTCACCCGAAAGTCTCTGAATCCCACTTGAAGCCACTGAGTCTCACCCGAAAGTCTCTGAATCCCACTTGAAGCCACTGAGTCTCACCCGAAAGTCTCTGAATCCCACTTGAAGCCACTGAGTCTCACCTGAAAGTCTCTGAATCCCACTTGAAGCCACTGAGTCTCACCCGAAAGTCTCTGAATCCCACTTGAAGCCACTGAGTCTCACCCGAAAGTCTCTGAATCCCACTTGAAGCCACTGAGTCTCACCCGAAAGTCTCTGAATCCCACTTGAAGCCACTGAGTCTCACCCGAAAGTCTCTGAATCCCACTTGAAGCCACTGAGTCTCACCCGAAAGTCTCTGAATCCCACTTGAAGCCACTGAGTCTCACCCGAAAGTCTCTGAATCCCACTTGAAGCCACTGAGTCTCACCCGAAAGTCTCTGAATCCCACTTGAAGCCACTGAGTCTCACCCGAAAGTCTCTGAATCCCACTTGAAGCCACTGAGTCTCACCCGAAAGTCTCTGAATCCCACTTGAAGCCACTGAGTCTCACCCGAAAGTCTCTGAATCCCACTTGAAGCCACTGAGTCTCACCCGAAAGTCTCTGAATCCCACTTGAAGCCACTGAGTCTCACCC
Organism: Linhomoeus sp. GSCO2_2; assembly: GCA_030248115.1. NCBI lineage: Eukaryota > Metazoa > Nematoda > Chromadorea > Monhysterida > Linhomoeidae > Linhomoeus > Linhomoeus sp. GSCO2_2. Next base: position 71,898 of record JASAMZ010008700.1, on the reverse strand, counting down.
GAAAGTCTCTGAATCCCACTTGAAGCCACTGAGTCTCACCCGAAAGTCTCTGAATCCCACTTGAAGCCACTGAGTCTCACCTGAAAGTCTCTGAATCCTACTTGAAGCCTCTGAATCTCACCCGAAAGTCTCTGAATCCCACTTGAAGCCACTGAGTCTCACCCGAAAGTCTCTGAATCCCACTTGAAGCCACTGAGTCTCACCCGAAAGTCTCTGAATCCCACTTGAAGCCACTGAGTCTCACCTGAAAGTCTCTGAATCCCATCTGAAGCCACTGAAACCCACCTGAAAGTCTCTGAATCCCACTTGAAGCCACTGAATCCCACCTGAGTCTCTAAATCCCAGTTGAAAGCAGTGAATCCCACCTGAATGTCTCTGAATTTCACTTGAACCGACTGAATCCCCCTGAAAGTCTCTGAATCCCACTTGAAGCCACTGAGTCTCACCTGAAAGTCTCTGAATCCTACTTGAAGCCTCTGAATCTCACCCGAAAGTCTCTGAATCCCACTTGAAGCCACTGAGTCTCACCCGAAAGTCTCTGAATCCCACTTGAAGCCACTGAGTCTCACCCGAAAGTCTCTGAATCCCACTTGAAGCCACTGAGTCTCACCTGAAAGTCTCTGAATCCCACTTGAAGCCACTGAGTCTCACCCGAAAGTCTCTGAATCCTACTTGAAGCCTCTGAATCTCACCCGAAAGTCTCTGAATCCTACTTGAAGCCACTGAATCTCACCCGAAAGTCTCTGAATCCCACTTGAAGCGACCCAATCCCACCGGAGCCTGTTCCCGTTTGAAGCCACTGAATCCCACTTGAACTGTTTTGCTTCGCAGGTGGAAATTTGCCAAAATATGCCTTTTGTGCTGTTTTGACGTCGTCACCACTGGTTGACTAACGTTCTAGCGCATTGTCTGCTGGCTTAAACGTGGCGCGATTGAGCCAAGCAACACAATTCTGCACGCAGAATCGGCAAACCGTGTCGATTTCTATCAGTAATCTATCGACACACCATTGCAGAGTTCCTGGGTGGTTGGAGCGCAGTTCGGCTGCCACCCCCACTTCGCGGACAAGTACACTGACGACTTTGACGCCGCCTTGCGCCACTGCCTGCAAGAGGAGAAGTGCGTCGCCGTGGGGGAGTGCGGAATCGACTACTCGCACAAGTGAGATTAGATTACTGTATGGTGGAGGGAGAATACTGTACAGTATGCGTAGCTAGCCTATTGGCGGTGTTTATTGGGAAGAGGCGACCATTTGAGAGGGGGCCACTGTCGCCTATTGGGGCTTGAGTACGGTATTCCCTTTGCAGGAACTTCGTGGCCAAAGAGGCGCAAATCGAGACGTTCGAGAAGCAGCTGCAGCTGGCCCGGGATCTGAATCTGCCCGTCGTCATCCACTGCCGCAACTCCAACAATAGTCAGGACGAGAGAGGGAACGCCGAGGACGATTGCTTGCGCTCCATGAAGAAGGTTTGCTCTCTACTTAGCAGTTCACGCTTCTTCCCCCACCCTTACCTCCCTCCCTCCCTCCCTCCTTCTCTCCCTCCCTCCCTCCCTCCCTCCCTCCCTCCTTCCCTCCCTCCCTCCCTCCCTCCCTCCTTCCCTCCCTCCCCACCACCCAGGTTGATAAGTCATGCAATTCTTCTTTCGCATGCCCCTCAACAATGGAGTCAGACGTTGTGAAAATAGCAATGTCTGCGACAGAATGACGTTAAGCAAATGGCTTGGCAAGTACATGTGCAAGTGCAGGCTTGGCAAGTGCACTACAGCCGTAAAACGGTCGCCGCAAACCCCCTTTGTCTCACCTTTTCTTCCGCGCGCAGTGCGCCTGAAAGAACGGCACGACGATTTCCTCAGAGTGTTGTCAAAGCTGGTGGCGCTATCATCTTAACCAATCTCTGAAGAATTCTAACTCCTCAGCCACGCAGACCATTTAAACTCTTACGCAACTCTGAAGAATCCTTATTACTAAGGCGCCTAACTCTGTCCGTGTGTTTGTTTGTTTGTTTGTTTGTTTGTTTGTTTGTTTGTGGATCTGTGAACGCCATATCTCTAGACACAGTTGTCGGTTCGCGATGATCTATGGCTTAAACTGACCGTTATAGCCTGTAGTTTTGCATGAAGGTTTGTGGACTTTGGTCGATGTCTAAATTCCAAAATATTTCGAAAATATCGACTGCGCCAGTACATTCTGAGCACAGAAGGCACCACACGCTGTGACTGACGTTTGATTTCGCGTGACTGACGTTTGGTTTCGTGCCAATAGCACTTTAGAGTGTTACCATTCACTATGGAGTTGTCGCTGTGAGACTCCAAAGTGTATTCGCAGGCACTGCATGCACTGGCAGGGACACAGCATCAAACTATTCTGGATCTACGTTAAACGACTTTAGATCTATCTGAAACGTCCTGCGGGCTAAACCCAAGTGTCTATTGTGTATTTACAGGCACGGGAGCTGGTGCGAGCCTAAATGTTGGCACTGGCAGAGGCACAGGGTCGAATAGCTTGAGATCTATCTGAAATGTCCTGCGGGCTAAACCCAACTGTCTACGGGCTAAACCCAAGTGTCTATTGTGTATTTACAGGCACGGGAGCTGGTGCGAGCCTAAACGTAGGCAGTGGCAGGGGCGCGGGGTCGAATGACTTGAGATCTTTCTGAACTGTCCTACGGGCTAAACCCAATTGTCTATGGGCAAAAGCCAAGTGTCTATTGTGTATTTACAGGCATGGGAGCTGGTGCAGTAGTAAATGTAGGCACTGGCAGGGGCACATCGTCAAATGACTTGAGGGCTATCTCAAATGTCCTACAGGCTGATTACCCATGGGCTATTGACCATAGAGATTCTCCTACGGGCTAAAGGCTCTAGTACTATTACTATGTGAAGATCGGCGCATTCAAATCACCACGAGTATTTCTGTCCCTCCCGAAACGCCTTCTGGTTTTGACAACACCGTCGGCTTCTGCTGTCGCTGTCCACTTCCTCCAGCGGGCGCCAGCAGCGCTTGATCCGCGGACTTATTGTTCATTTGCAGTGTGTGTGGCGGCTTAGGGAAGCAGCATCTGTCGTTGCCAGTCTGCCAGCGACAGGTCACGGAGTATCGCCGCTCATACACTATACATAACATAAGCGCTGACGCGCCAGTCGATTTTGTGTGCGGGAGGAACGCTCTAAGATGGAGGGGAAGAGCCGCGGCAGAAATTGAGCCAATGACACTTCACAGAAGCCGGGCTGGACGGGCCACTTCGCCAAAGCCAAGTGTAATCATCGCATCGAGGTGTGGGTGTGGGGAAAGGGAGGATGAAAAGAATTTCAAAGTAGCCCACCGACCCCCCCCCCCCCCCCCCCCACAGCCCATGACTGATTGGGAGGGAGGGTGCGCGCGCCTTTTCTTCACGCCGTACGCGCCGGCTCGCCAGGACGGAACCTGGCGGAGATCCACTTATCGGATGACGACGACGACGACTAAGCCGCTACGGCTTCTCAGCGCGCGTTAGGCTCCTCGCTCAAGTCGCCTTTGAGCGATGACACTGCCGGCTTCGCGGCGCCTCTGTGGAGACAGACGGCAGCCATCCCCCGCGAAAGAATCGCCGATGAATTATGGCGGAAGGGGGAACGTGCCAAATCCAATCGGGCGCAATTTATGGCCGCCGCCGGCGCCGCCTTCATTAGGGCCGATGAGAGTGAAAGGAAAGGAGCGCGGCGGCGAGTGCAACCGTCGAAGAAGGAAAAGAAGCAAGCAGCAGTCGCGAACCGAATTCGGATGGTGTTGCGCCACTTGAAGGTGCGGATCTTGTGGAGTCGGCGCTTGGCGCTGATCAGGTCCTCGGCCTCCAGCATGACCTTGCGCAGCTGGGCGCTCGTCTGCGAGTCGGAGCGACTGACGCGACGCCGACACTCCCCCTCTTCCTGGTCTTCGTCGTCGCCTTCTCCTCCTCCTGCTTCGCGTCGAACCTAAGCGGCAAAACGCTCTGCGTTTGGTTGTTGCCCTGTCCTCTAGGAACAGGACATGCTTGCCTTCAAACCAATTATACTGTCGTTTGCAGATCGTTACGGCGTATAGGGCCAGCTTGACTCGACAATTGGCAGCAACATTAGGCATGGCAGTAAAGCAACAACAGGACGTGGAACACGCTTGTCAAGATGACTGGCAAAGCCATCCAACTAGCCAACGAGTTACTGTATTGAAACGCCTTATAATACACGTAGCTCATTCGACCCAACTGTACACGTAGGTACATAGTTGCTGCCGCGCAAGCTGTTGGCCAGGACTTACAGCGCCGGATTCCTCGTCAAACTGCGGCTCCTCCATCGTGAGGAAAGAGTCGGGCTTGATGCGGAACGCCTGGCCGCGCCGGCGCGTCGTTCGACGGCGGATGGGGATGTCGTCGTCGTCGGCGTCATCTTCGTCATCCCTCTCCAACTGCACGTCGTCCACTTCGTGGACAATGGACAACTTCGGCGCTACCGGACCGATTTCTGAAACGGCGTCCATCTCGAGGGCACACAAACAACGCTAGCGCAAAGTTTGAGAGGTTGTAGCCGAGAAGCCGCGCAGTTGGTGACTTATGTACGCATCGACACGTGTGAAGACCCCGCAATTTGACGCCTATTCATGTCACCGACGAGCGTGTCAACAAATCCAATTTGGAAGTGACGAGCTCTAGTGCTCTCTCGCATCCGTTTGTGATTATCCTTTGGATTGTGGAAATTTGGTCTCTTCTAGAGCGTCCTGTAGCCAACCCAAAGCCACAAACGCAGCACGACCAGTTGAACGAACGCAATCAATCGGTACGAAGTGCATGCACTGTATTCGATCTGATTGTATGGCTCGACTGATGTAGTTATCAAATCGCTGTGGGTTTTACGATGGATTGCTATAGATATAGATTGCAACAAGATTACAGCGTACCTAATATGTGTGTGTACGTAGATAGAGTGACACGCCATGCAGATAGTGAATCGTCGCCAGGCCACGCGCGCGGCGTCTACCCCTCTCCGTTGTTCGTTCATTCGTTTCACTTGTTGTTCAAAGGCAACATCGGAGTGACGAATGTTGTTCTGCCTCGCGTACTTGCGTAACGTCTATTCGTCCACATAGGTAGCCCATCTGGTTGGTGAACCGGCTTACGAATCTATCCGCTGTGAAGTCTTGTGAGATGGCCGAAAGAGCGAGCGGCAACGGCGTCTGGCCCTGCGCCGAGTGCGGCGTGTCGCGTGGGAGTCGGGACGACCTGGAAGCGCACTTGCGCGGCGACCACTTCGACTCCTTCCCCTTCGGCTGCGCGCACTGCGGGCTCCGATTTGCCTCCCAGACGCAGGCGACACTCCACGCCCAGGCGCAGAACCACCTGCCCTTGAATGTGAGTCATTGTGGCGTACAATGTACCTATCTCCATACGCATTATGATGTGAAGTGAAGCCTAAGCGTCTTTGGTGATTGTCCGAAACCTTCTGCGCACGTTTCAGATCCGCTATGTAAAGATGCGCCCTTGAACGTACATTAATAATGTTTTAAGAGATTCAACGTCCTTGGTCCGAAACATTCAGATCCGCTGCGTGCTCAATCTGGAGGTAGAGAAGAGGCTCGTGGCTGCTTTAGAAGCTGAGAACAAGCCTCCGCCTGAGACTCTTCTGGTTTGCCCGATAGTCACCATTGCACCGGTAGTCACCTCACCCTTCATATAACTAGAATGATGGATACTTCAGAGGTCGTCGCTGAGCCACGTGAACCGACGCCGCTCTCTGATCCCCGCCCCCATTGTGCAGAAGGGTCGCCGACGTCGCTTTCTCAGGTGGTCGTGCGGCGACAGTCCCGCAGTCAAGCTGCCCATCGCCGACATCGTCAAAGTTGACGACGCTAACCTCCACAACGACGCCGACCTCACTTACGAGACAGGGTGTCATACTGGAATTCATTTTAATTCTAGTATAGTATAGTATAGTATGGACGACCGATTTTCAATTCTAGTATAGTATAGTATAGTATTGCCGTTCCTTGTGAATTGTAGTATAGTATAGTACAGTACTAGCCGTTCCTTCCTGTTGCAGAAGAATTCCTGAGATCTGAATAGCATGGAATGTAGTCGTCAATGGCCGTAATGTCCTGTTGCATGATGTGTCCTGTTCAAGGTCTGTCCGTTGCAAGGTCTGTCCTGTTGTGAGCCAACGGCGCTGGTCGGCTCGCACGCGCGCCGCAACGTCCGTCCTGTTCATTGTCAAGGTCTGACCTGTTGCAAGATTTGTCCTGTTGAAGGGTCTGTTGGTGCAAGATTTGTCCTGTTGCAAAATCTGTACTGTTGCAAGATCTGTCCTGTTGCAAAATCTGTCCTGTTGCAAGATTTGTCCTGTTGCAAAATCTGTCCTGTTGCAAGGTCTGTCCTGTTGCACGATCTGTCCTGTTGCAAGATGTGTCCTGTTGCAAGATGTGTCCTGTTGCAAAATCTGTCCTGTTGCAGAAGGTCTGTCCTGTTGCGAGCCAATGGCGCTGGTCGCCTCGCGCGACCATCCTGTTGTCACGTCTGTCCTGTTGCAAGATCTGTCCTGTTGCAAGATTAGTCCTGTTGCAAAATCTGTCCTGTTGCAAGATTTGTCCTGTTGCAAGATTTGTCCTGTTGCAAAATCTGTCCTGTTGCAAGGTCTGTCCTGTTGGACGACCTGTCCTGTTGCAAGATGTGTACTGTTGCAAAATCTGTCCTGTTGCAGAAGGTCTGTCCTGTTGCGAGCCAATGGCGCTGGTCGCCTTGCGCGACCATCCTGTTGCAAGATTTGTCCTGTTGCAAAATTTGTCCTGTTGCAAAATCTGTCCTGTTGTAAGATCTGTCCTGTTGCAAGATCTGTCCTGTTGCAGGGTCTGTCCTGTTGCAAGATCTGTCCTGCTGCAGGGTCTGTCCTGTTGCAAGATTTGTCCTGTTGCAACATTTGTCCTGTTGCAGAAAGTCTGTCCTGTTGCAAGCCAACAGCGCTGACTGCCTCGCGAACGCGCCGTACAAAGCGCCGGGCAAAACAAATGATAGAAAGCGGGCAGACTTTCCCGTTGCAAGATGTGTACTGTTGCAAGATTTGTCCTGTTGCAAAATCTGTCCTGTTGCAAAGCTCTGTCCTGTTGCGAGCCAACGGCGCTGGTCGCCTCGCGCGACGATCCTGTTGCAGAAAGTCTGTCCTGTTGCAAGCTAATGGCGCTGACTGCCTCGCGAACGCGCCGTACAAAGCGGCGCGCAAAACAAATGCTAGAGAGCGGGCCGATTGTCCTGTTGCAAGATCTGTCCTGTTGCAAGCAAAATAGTCGCTGAAGCGGCTAGAATTGCCTGCGCCAGCATTGTCGTACTGTTCGGCTCTGTTGCGATAGCACATTGCAAGGTTCTGTGCTGTACCGCGCACTGCCGCACTGTTCGCTTTTGCAAGGCTCTGCTACCGTGCATTGCCGTACTGTTCAGGCAAAGCCTGCGTTGAAGACAGGCAGCAACAGGCGACGCTGGGCGTGCAGCGATTGATTTTCTGTAGTCGATCGATTGAAGCGAGCGAGCTTCTCTGCGGGACGCCGCTGGCGTCCTGCTGGCTTCCTGGCGCGTGCGTGCTGAAGCGTTGCGTGGCGAAGTGCTAGCGAGGCAAGCGCATGCTGAAGCGTCGCGTGGCGAAGTGCTAGGAAGGCAAGCGTACTCAGACGGACGGACAGACAGACAGACAAAAGGCCTCTTTGGCATAGTAATGTAGATAGCTGCTTCCCGTAACGAACATTCAAAGCAATCGAGTACAGTAATCACGACTGTTTGTTTCGTTGCTGCTCCGCCAGCTGTAACTCTTCCTTGTACCTAAAGGGCAAAAGAGATACAATCACAATTTCAAATTTAGGCTGTGAAAAAAGCAATTTCTTACAATCTTCCATATTTGAGGTGGATTATCAGCATGATTAGACCGAGGATTACACAGATAAGGCCAACTGCGAAGTAAGCAATGCCCAGAAACATGCTTGAGCCACCCGTGAGACCAAGGGTTGTAATTATGAACCTTTTTCGGCCCTCAAAGAAGGCAACTGGGTAATCTGAAGTTAGCCAATTTGCACACTCCCTGGTACTATATTTCCCTTTCAAATTTCAATCAACCCACTGTAGTCTATCTCCAGCTTGTACTCTCCTATCGGGAGGCCCTTTTCAAACTCCTTCATTACAGTACTACTTCTGTTGAGCCTCCGGTAAGGCTTTCTAAACGTTGGCAAGGCGGCAGTTCTCATCCAAACGATGAAGTCAATGTTTTCCAAGGCGACGCCATCCCCTCCGTTTCTCCAATCTATCTCTCCCAATTCTTGTATTGGCACCCTCCATTTAGGAGGCTTTGCGTAATTCTAGACGAAAGAGAGCATGCCGCGAAGCGTAGTTTGGATACTGTACATATGTACTTTTGAATTCTGCGTATCAACGTTACCTCAAATTCGGACAAATTCTCTGGATTCTTGAATTTTCGCTCCCTGTCAACGTCTGCTACCAACCCTTGCGCGCTGAACGGCACTGGGATGATTACATTCGACTCGTTCGATCTGTAGTAGAGTTTGAATTTGTCTGAAATGACAATCTGCATCCATGTTGAATGAAAAATTCTATGGTCCACACTTCCCAAGACCGACCAGTAAACATGCTGTTGGCTACCAGTCCGCAAGGCACAATGGTTTTTCCCTGATCCTTAGGAAACTGGCATCCGGAAGTTTCGTCCAAGTATCCCAAGAGCTGGAAGTCGTTCCTGCTTTGCGCATAGCGCCTGTGGTTCTGGTAAAAGCCCCGCAGACCGTAGTAGAAGTACACGTCGCCCTGTAAGAAATACATCAGAGTAATTTGGCTAAGAGGACAAAGTGTAAAACAAGCAGTAGGTGCCACAAATTCCGTACGACTTCTACATGTAGCGTAGCAGTGCAGTGGAAGTCGCAATCATGTGACGCAATGGTGTTCCTATTCGATTAGTACCGTCAGAAAGCGGGCTCAACTAAACTTTTAAACATATGGTCACTCATTGATTTTACCCACCTCAAAATCCTTATCCAACCTAAACCACTTCTCGATTTTGCAGGTCAGCGTCAGCGTTTTATTCTCCTCGTAATCCTTCTCCAACATGTCAGCGCAAGAATCCGAACTGTTCCTGCCAACGTCATCACCGGTCTCGTTCCAGAAAGTGTAATCCATCTGTAGCTCTTTGATTTGCAATGCCTCGTAGACAAGATAGGCCCCTAAGACCATGAAAACCAGCCCTACTACGAAGAATGCGGGCAAGACGGTCCCTGCCGTCATGAGCGGGCGCCATGCGGGCAACTCTTGCTGCTTGAATTTGCGGGCTGAAAAATAGAAGTATGAAAAGTGTGATTCTGGTCAGTTTTGTGTAGAGAGAGAACGGCTCACCAAATTCCGAGGGCTGATTTTTCTTGGGCTTTACTTTTTCTTCAGCTTCTTGGTCTGGTTTGCGGTTTCTCAGTCCTTCGTTGTCGTTTGGTGTAGAGCTACTGGACGGTTGGCTGTCGACTACGTCGCTGGCGACAATCGGATCAGCTGTTATTTCATTTGGATCCGCGTTAGGCGAGGGTTGTGCTTGTGCCATTGTGTAGCTAGAAGAGGCTAGTTTAGGTGGCCATTCATACAACACAGTGCGTACCGTTCAACGAAGTCTACGGTACTTACACGTGCGTACAGCTTCGGCGGTGTTGAAACTAGAGGCTAGAGAACACTACAAGATGCAAGATGTCCCACAAATGACACCTTCCTAAGACCTCACGTGCACAGTACGATATACCATCTTGCCAATAATATGCGTCATACCAACAAGCTGTTGCAGCGTCTAAGCTGGCGAGTTGCCTGCCTACTGTACCTTGCTAACGTACAGGCTTTGGACATCCATAGGCGACTTTAAGGCTTGGTTAGGTAATCTAAACAGGAGCCAGAAAAGCAATCGTGGGGTTTCGATATACGTTGACAGTTCCAACAACACAACGCACTCACTCAACGCATGCAAGCTCGCCAAAATGTGTGGTGACAACCAAACGACTCATGCACTATTGTAGGCGTGGCTGAAACGGCTGAATCAGGCCAAACGTTATCACGAGTAACCCTTCTGGTTTTGCCTGTGTTTCCTATCACACGCAAAGCTCATCCCATTATTGAGTGGTTCCAAGTGTGAGCATTTTTGGGGTAGCTTCGATACTTTGCACCTTACCCTCAATAGCGAAAACATGGAGTTAGAACTCTCCTTTTCGTCACTAAGAGTTAAAAGCTCGGCGCTTTATCTGCGTTTTGTTTGCTCTTGCGCGCGCTGGCTGGCTACATACACAGGTAGGTGCCATGGTGTGTGTGCGAGCGCTGATGTGGCTCCTTTAGTCATACCTCTGTGCTGTACCCGCCTACAGCGTCCTTTGGCTATGTCACGTGAATGCTGAAATAGTGAAAAAACTGCCGAAAATCGAGAATTTCGAGAAAAATGGTGGACATTGAGGCGTCATTGTGGGCCTCCGACCAAAGAGTTGTGTGGGCCGTCATTGCGCCTCTGATTATCTGCTGTGCGGCAATCGCGCTGCTCTGTCTAATTCCGGTGCTGGCGAGAAGGTAACGTACGATCGGTTTGGATTTTAGGAGTAAGACTACGGCAATGTAGTTTGAATATGCTAATGGTACCTAACTACGGTAACTAGCCAGCCCAGAAGTCCATCGGACAGAGTCAGTTTGGAAATTCTGAAGAAATGTCAGAATTTGTCGGATTCTCACAAAATTGAGTTCTCCAATTCAGGTACTGTTATTCTCCGATGTACGACGATGGCAATAAATGCTGCGAATGTGCTCTCTTCTGGCTGCTGGTCTGCAAGCGTTGTCGCTGGTGCTGTGACAGGGAGGATCGTCCAAATCTGAGGGTCCACGAGGACTTTTCCAGCCAATCCACGCGCACAAATCCTCAAAATCACCCTCATTACTATCACCAAAGTTACTATCCCGAGTACTACACCCATCAGCCGAGGCAAACTGCCGTTGTGATGGAGCCGCCGCCGCGCCACTACCCGCCAAGAAGGGAGGAATTCAAACTTGTTAACTGGGATGGGAAGAGATGATTGATTGCCCGTGCGTGAAATGATTTGTGGTGCTCGGGTGTAAAGTGTCACAGGCAGGAGAAGATTCAGATCTGCTGTGAGCTGCCGCGTGTACGATATTTCGTGTACTAATAGTGGGGGGCGCACTTTCGTGCACTTATGTATCGCGCAGCCGGCGAACCTAAATGTTTACACTTCACAGTGTTGCAACATACGCAACACGCAATACAATTTGCAACAAAGCACGCACACATTTCAGTAGAACCTGGCATTCACGACCCCAAAGCAGGCTCCACAACTGACCTCTTCTAACTCGGCGCGTCTTTACACGGTAAAACGCGCACAACGCACACCCTTACACTACGCCAGCTTTGCCTAAGGTATGCTTGATGACCACATCTGCAGTCGCGTCGAAAACCACATCTATATTTCTGGTGTCTGTAGCGACGGTCGAATGGACAAAGACTTGGCGGTCCTCTTTTGGTCCCAGATTGCCCGCCAAGAATCGATATTTGATGTAATCTGCGGCCTCGGCGTAACCTTGCTTCCCTGAAAATAAAGGAGCTTTCGCTTCCTTGTGTTTACTTTATCATTACGCGGTGGCCTTTCAAAAGGGCCACACCTTTGTAGGACTCGAAGCATACTGTAAGTGGCACGGTTCGAACGAGTCGCTCAAAGGTGTCCTTCTTGTTGAGAAACAAGATGGCGGCCGATTTCAACAGGTACTCATTGCCGATTACAGAGGAGAATAAGTCGATGGATTCCTTCATCCGATTCTGCAAAGTATTCAAAAATTCAAATACAACCACTATAATTTGGCAAGCTTCAAACCACCTACCAGTGTACTGTCGTCTGGCGAAACGTCGTTGTAATCCGAAAGCGCCGCGACGAATAATACCGCTGTAACGCTGTCAAAACAGTGGATCCACTTTCGCCTCTCGGACCTTTGGCCGCCGACGTCGATGACTCTGCAGAATTGCAATAAAATTCCATGAATTTTCGAAAAAAATTACCTATGATATTTGCATTTTAGCACCTGAAAATCTTGTTCTTGAAGGGGAACTTGATCTCGTGCACGCCGACGGTGACCACGCGACTCCTGAGAATGTCTTCTGTGGTGGGGATGTAGCCGGGCTTGGCGATCTCGGGCAGGCGGGCGAGGAAACTGAAAGGCTATGTATTCAGCTCTATGTAGGTCATCGACTCTAACACTCACTGGATGAAATACGTAAAATATATACCTTTTTACTCTTCACTCCACCCCGCTCCGATCTACACTCTAGCCTCCGCTCCACTCCCCACCCAGTGCAATCTACACTCAACTCTGCTCTCCAGTCTCCACTTTGACCTCACTCCCACTCCACTCCACCTCCCCCCCCCCTCCCCCAATTTAGGGTGTACCTACGTTATACACGTGCGCGCGCACCCCACACCCCACTGTTCACCAGTGATGGCAATTTCCAAAATTTGGAAACTGGGTGAGTACAGGTAAGTATACCCAGTTTTCGGCAAAACTGGGTAAGTACAGGTAAATTTACCCAGTTTTTGGTGAAACTGGGTAAGTACGGCTGAACAAACTGGGTAAACTGGGTAAGTAAGGTGGAAAATTTTGAAACAACAGTGCTTCTGATTTTGCGCATCAATGCATCAAAATACTGCATCAACAGACCTCTGGCGCGATTGTAACAAAATGGTCAGTATTCGCTGGGCCTAGTACGAAACCACAAAATGTATGAAGCCTAACCCCACATAGGTACTGTGAACTGTGAACCATCTCTTCTGAGATCAGACCAACAGAAGTCTAGCAGAATACAGACCTGAGTGGCCATGCTTGTGGGTAGTGCATTCACTGTGCTGCGACATTTCGCTCCAAAATCAAACACTTTCCACTTCATAGTATTGCTGCTCTCTGGACGAGGTACGTATCTCACCGCCAGTCTCTGCGCATTCGCTGACTTCTACACTAACAGCTGCTACATAACGTTTTGTGCTGGTCACTGCATGTCACGTTAGACAACGACCGCCTTATAAACGGATAATAGGCAAATTCGTCAGTGGTAGGATAACAAAATACGGTTTACCCAGTTTCTTACCCAGTTTATTAACTGGGTAAAAACTGGGTAAGTAAAACTGGGTACCCAGTTTTCTAGCCGAAACTGCTTAGGTACGCAGCAAAACAACTGGGTAAAAGTAAAACTGGGTAAAACTGGGTACGCTGAAATGAAACTGGGTAGGTAACAAGTCTCTATTAAAAAGCGGAGTGGTTTTGAGCTTTGAATTTATACTGAGATTGTAGCAAGGCCCTTTCCGGTTTCGTGCAGCGTCTTTGACTCTCCTCGCGACTACACTTTTTGGAGTGGTCTTGCTACGCAACATTGGTATCGCTCGGGTTTAATTCTTTACACCAAGCAAATCATCTTTTCAGACTACATTTTAAAAAAAGACACTGGAATCTAGCGCAAAACTACAGGTTAATTGTGAGCATGATTTGATGTTGGCTTGCAGTGAGCTCTTAAGCGATGTCAAGACCGCCACTCTGCAACGCACGAGTGCCAAGATATAACAAACCAAAATTTGCAGTTTTCATCGCGTTTTGGTTACTGCAGCCCTCTCATTGACGTTTTGAAACTTTTTGTTGTCGGATTCTTGCTCACGAGGTCGAGCGCTTCATTTTGATATGCGATTCGACTAGGTTCTATAAAGTTTTGACTTTTTGCGGACATTACTTCAGGATACTGTAGCGCGCAGTTTTTAAAACTTGTTATTATTTCGACGTCACAGTTTGCGAGAGTAGTCCGAGGGCTACCCGTCGATGTGTCGAACTCAACCCAGCGATGTCAGACAAGCGAGTTATTAAGCCTGAAGCAAGCGTGTCGTTTCCAGTTTTTGACGCGTTTTGATTACTGTAGCTCTCTGTTTAAACTTTTAAAACTTTTTGTTGTCGGATTCGTGCTCAAGAGCTCGAGCGCTTCACTTTGATATGCGATTTGACTAGTTTCGGTCAACTTTTGTCTTAAAACGGACCCCACTTTGGGATACTGTAGCGCACGAGTTTGAAAACTTATTTCAGTTTTGAACACCCAGATGGCGAGAGTAGTCCGAGGGGTACCCGTCGACGTGTCGACCTCGACCCAGCGACGTCACACAAGCGAGTTATTAAGCCCAAAGCAAGCGTGTCGTTTCCAGTTTTCGACGCGTTTTGGCTACTGTAGCTCTCTGTTTAAACTTTTGAAACTTTTTGTTGTCGGATTCGTGCTCAGGAGCTCGAGCGCTTCACGTTGATATGCGATTTGACTAGCTTCGGTCAACTTTTGTCTTAAAATGGACCCCACTTTGGGATACTGTGGCGCGCGAGTTTGAAAATTTATTTTTGGTTTGTCTACTCAGGTGGCTAGAGGAGTCCGCGGGCTACTCGCCGATGTCTCAAACTCCATCCTACGACGTCGGACGAGCGAGTTATTAAGCCCAAAGCGAGCGTGACGTACGTACGCACGCACGTACGTACGCACACACGCACGCACGCCGAGCTCTTGATAGGGTTCGCTCGGCTGAGGCCGAGCGAAAAAACTGGGTATACCCAGTTAAAATAAACTGGGTAAAACTGGGTAAGTACTTACCCAGTTTTCAGTTGCCATCACTACTCACTCGACTCGGACATCGCTCCACTTTCTATTCCATTTTTTCGCCGCGCCTCAGCGCGGCGAGGTGTATATGTGACAGGGAATACCCGCATCCAGTGAAAACCCGCATATGCGGGTTTTCACCAAACCACTTAGTGAATACCCGCATATGCGGGTATTCACTGATCCAGTTAGTGAATACCCGCATATGCGGGTTTTCGCTGGTCCAGTTAGTGAATACCCGCATATGCTTGTTTCACGGCGCTGTTTCGCAGAGTCGCCACCTTAATTGAATTCTTTCCTTGGATGTCTTTCCCTTCAAGTTCAGCAGCAATTACTGAATGACTCCGCACCAATTTATTCCACCGCTACAATGAATATGTTTTGGCTCAAGCTCAGGCTTTGGCTCAGGCTTAGGCTTAGGCTTAGGCTCAGGCTTTCCTCCGGCTCAGGTCTACGATCTCCTCCTGCTCAGGCCTACGATCTCCGCCTAGCCTACAATCTCCTCCTGCTCAGGCCTACGATCTCCGCCTAGCCTACAATCTCCTCCTGCTCAGGCCTACGATCTCCTCCTGCTCAGGCCTACGATCTCCGCCTAGCCTACGATCTCCTCCTGCTCAGGCCTACGATCTCCGCCTAGCCTACAATCTCCTCCTGCTCAGGCCTACGATCTCCGCCTAGCCTACAATCTCCTCCTGCTCAGGCCTACGATCTCCTCCTACTCAGGCCTACGATCTCCGCCTAGCCTACGATCACCTCCTGCTCAGGCCTACGATCTCCGCCTAGCCTACGATCTCCTCCTGCTCAGGCCTACGATCTCCGCCTAGCCTACGATCACCTCCTGCTCAGGCCTACGATCTCCGCCTAGCCTACGATCTCCTCCTGCTCTGGCCTACGATCTCCGCCTAGCCTACGATCACCTCCTGCTCAGGCCTACGATCTCCGCCCAGCCAACGATCTCCTCCTGCTCAGGCCTACGATCTCCGCCTAGCCTACGATCTCCTCCTGCTCAGGCCTACGATCTCCGCCTGGCCTACGATCTCCTCCTGCTCAGGCCTACGATCTCCGCCTAGCCTACGATCTCCTCCTGCTCAGGCCTACGATCTCCGCCTAGCCTACGATCTCCTCCTGCTCAGGCCTACGATCTCCGCCTAGCCTACGATCTCCTCCTGCTCAGGCCTACGATCTCCGCCTAGCCTACAATCTCCTCCTGCTCAGGCCTACGATCTCCGCCTAGCCTACAATCTCCTCCTGCTCAGGCCTACGATCTCCTCCTGCTCAGGCCTACGATCTCCGCCTAGCCTACGATCACCTCCTGCTCAGGCCTACGATCTCCGCCTAGCCTACGATCTCCTCCTGCTCAGGCCTACGATCTCCGCCTAGCCTACGATCTCCTCCTGCTCAGGCCTACGATCTCCGCCTAGCCTACGATCTCCTCCTGCTCTGGCCTACGATCTCCGCCTAGCCTACGATCTCCTCCTGCTCAGGCCTACGATCTCCGCCTAGCCTACGATCTCCTCCTGCTCAGGCCTACGATCTCCGCCTAGCCTACGATCTCCTCCTGCTCAGGCCTACGATCTCCGCCTAGCCTACGATCTCCTCCTGCTCAGGCCTACGATCTCCGCCTAGCCTACGATCTCCTCCTGCTCAGGCCTACGATCTCCGCCTAGCCTACGATCTCCTCCTGCTCAGGCCTACGATCTCCGCCTAGCCTACGATCTCCTCCTGCTCAGGCCTACGATCTCCGCCTAGCCTACAATCTCCTCCTGCTCAGGCCTACGATCTCCGCCTAGCCTACAATCTCCTCCTGCTCAGGCCTACGATCTCCGCCGGGCCTACGATCTCCTCCTGCTCAGGCCTACGATCTCCGCCTAGCCTACGATCTCCTCCTGCTCAGGCCTACGATCTCCGCCTAGCCTACGATCTCCTCCTGCTCAGGCCTACGTACGATCTCCGCCTAGCCTACGATCACATCCTGCTCAGACCTACGATATCCCTTTTGGTGTCGACTCGTGTAGCAACTTGGTGTATTCCGTAAGTTGTGTAAACTGATTCAGTATTTTGGTGTGAACTCATTCAGTAATCTGGTGTGGACTCGTTCAGAACTCACCATGCACTTCTAGACGGGTTTTCACTCAACTTTTTAGTGAAAACCCGCATATGCGGGTATTCACTAACACGGCTAGTGAAAACCCGCATATGCGGGTATTCACTAACACATCTAGTGAAAACCCGCATATGCGGGTTTTCACTGGATGCGGGTATTCACTGTAACATATATATACGGACGACAATGTCTGTGCGTGTGTGTGTGTGTGTGTGTGTGTGTGTGTGTGTGTGTGTGTGTGTGTCCGTCGCACTGAAGTAACATATGTGACATATGTGGTTAAGTAGAGTCAAGGTCGCTGAGTACCGACCCAATGTCCGTTTCTGTTGCTAATTTCGCATTTTCGAGATATTCACAATTAAAATTCGAAAATGTCGAAAATCGACTTTTTCACCTGATGAGCTAGAAATGAAATTTCTTCAGAAATGGAAAGAGCACGGATGGCTGATAATTTGTAACACAAAAGAAAATTTTTATCAATGTGGAATTTGATAGAAATACGCAATTGTTTGTCGAAATTTCATAAATTGACAAAAATAGAACGTCATTTATTGACGAATGTGAACGACGAATCTGAAAAGTCGTAAGCCAATAAGAATTTATGACATAGTTTTTCAGTTTTGAAACATTGCAATTTAGAGATATTTACAATTAAAATATAGAAATGTCGAAATTCGACTTTATCGCCTGGTGGACTAGCGGCGAAATTTCTTCAGAAATGGAAAGAGCATAGACGACGGATAATTTGTAACACAAACAAAATTGTTTGCAATTGTGGAATTTTATAGAAATGCGCCACAATTTGCCAAAATTCTACAAATTGACAAAAGCATCATAACGCAGAAATACGTACACCAAGCGAAATTCCTGGTAGAGAACGACTGCGCCAAACAGTTGGCAAGTTTTTGTTCGATGTGGTGAATTCCCACGGGTATAAAACTTCAGATGGACGGCGTCGTATCATGCCGATACCAGATAGCGAACGCGGCGATATCACTGAGCTTTAGATCAGTTGCACAGACAACCGTATCGTGGTAATGGCTGCACTTGAATTGTGGTACACGTTTTCAAGATACATTCTCTAGATACGGCTAATTATGCGAATGAAATTCACTATACTGTTCACCAAGATTTGACAGACACAAAGTATAGGTTGAACTTTTTACACACACAGCTTGTCTATTCTTTCTACTCCAAGCCTGCTCTGCTTCACTGTCCCACTCACAGCCCACCCCTGCCCCTTTCCACCTTCCATTCCCCTCTGCACTCGTTTCCACCCACTAGGCACAGTTGTCGTTGCAGCGCAAGACGGCGCAGCGAGAGAGGATCTTCTCGCGAAACTCCTCGTTCTGACAGAGCCTGCTGAACTGGTCCAGGAAATTGTCCTCAGTGGTCCCCGTTTCAGAGCTGAGACTGCTCTTCCTCTGCAGGACGGCCTTGCACTCGGATAGGGACTTCTGCATGAGAGACTTCACGAAATACACAATACTTAATCACAAAAAACTGTAACAAATTAGCCAACTTCGAGATCGGCGTCCAGGTTTAGATCGTCAAAAATGAAATCTCCGGCCCATTTGCCGAAGACCAGTCGTTCAGCGAGCGAAACAATGTTGGCAAAGACCACATAGCGGTAATTGATGACCTCGCATTCGTCGAAGCCGTTCAGGTGGAGGATCCTTGAATGAGTACTGTAGTCTTTGTGCTCACTGTTGAACAGTGGCTGCTGCATAATTAGCCTGTTCACTATGTGACTGAGAAGATTAGCATTTAGTGAAAGACCGCATGATTTCGTTAGACATTGGTGGCACTATAGTTTCTCCAAAGAAAGCTTCGCTTATGCTTAGGCTGAGGCTTATGCTTAAGCTCAGGCCAAGGCGCCTAGTCTTACTTCTGGCTTAGGTTCGGACAGCTTACCTAGGCGTATGTTCAGGTTGCTCAAGCTTATGCGCTGCGCATTTGCATGCTTCTAAGCCCATGCTTGGTACAAACTCTCACAAAGCGTTGTTGCGGGTTTCACTGGCACGCGGATATCAACTGTAACATATGCACTGCACTTGCCTACTGAGTATTGTGTTGATCAGTGGCGGATCCAGGATTTTGGAATAGGGGGGCGGCGGAATTTTTGAGACGACAGGGGGGACCAAGACGCTACGAAAGTGCACCAAAAAAAATTTGCGCCGCAGGGGAAAAATTGCTCCGATTTTGGCGTTTTCTGCTACAAAATTGCCTTAAAATAGCGCCGCTGGTGAAAATTTTGCCGATTCTAACTTTTCGGCTTACAAAATTGCTATAAAAGAGCGCCGCAGGCGAAAGTGTTTTGCTTTTCGCTCTGAACATGCTACCGCGCAAAATTTTGTTTCTCGGGAGGGGGATATGGAAGGCGTTTTGGCCGAACGGGGCGGACGCACAACCTCCTCCCCCCCCCCCCCCAGATCCGCTACTGCATGGTGTTGATTATGAGCCTTGCGGTTTTGTCTTCTATTAAGTATTCCATATTGTATTGTCTAATTCTGATTGTGCACAATTTATGCATGTACATATTGCGCGTAAATTGGTATGTACCTAGATTAATGTTGCATTCTTACAAACCTCATTTGCTTGACGATGGTGCTTTTCCCTGATTCCGAACCGCCTAAACAACCGATTATTCCTTTGTTTCCATTTTCTCGCATTATATGAGAATGCTCGCGCGAAATCATCACACACCCAACAGCAGCAGTTTTCTAGTGACCTGCTCCTTCTTCTTGTCTTCAAGCAGTAATTTGTCTATTTTGCGCGCGTTTTCCACCATCTCCTCAGCGCTTTGCACACTTTGCAAGGACTCCATCAGGTCTGGCGCACTGTTGACCTTGACCACATTGGCTCCTACGATTTTCTGACTGATCACGCTCGCTTTTTTCGGTTTCTGATGAACCTTCGTTTGTGCGGATCCCATGGTTAAGGGGGAAGTGGATTAGTCCATCTCCTGGCGACCGCCATCCGCCTTGACAGTTCCTCACTGAAGAAGTGTGTGTGCGTGACAAGTCCTGATTGCTTTCCCTTTGTCATCTGGCGCCCACTCGGGGCCGGAATACGAGCCTAAAGTTAGCAGCGGCTTTTCGTGACAGGAGATGAATGGGACAATCGTGAGATTTCGCCCGAATATAGCGTCGAGCTCCCTTTGCCTACAATACCTATGCGACAGGCAGAGTGCATGCATGGAGATGAAAGTAATGCTCTTTGTGAAGAATACGAGAAGAAATAGAGTTGTGTAGGGATATGGTTACACTGCAAAGTTGACTTCTGCAGTTGTGCGTTTCTCTGCTCTGGATCTGAAACATCGGCACAAGTATGGAAGCTCGTGCGTTTCTTCCGTCGAAGTTTTGCGTTTGCGTCACACATAATCCAACAAAGCACGACACGACACAACTTTCACTCAAATGTTACTTCTTCGAGCGGCAGATGTCTATGTGCTGCTTCAGTGAGGGCATGGTCTTCAGCTCGTTGTGGCAAATATGGCATCTGAAAAGTGGAATGTTTCTTCAAATTCCAATACCTTTTTGAATTTCTTGAAAATCGCAGATGGTACCTTAGCGGCGCCTTGAGGCATTCGCGCATCTTGTGAGCGTCAACAGCCACCTTCCCACTCGTCTTCAGCTCGTCAATGACACCTTAATTCAAAGTTTGAGACACCTTTTCGAAGTGATAACGCTAGATTTGGACAGACTTTGCGTTGTCCTGAAGAACTCGGTGTTGTAACTATTCCAGTGCTTCTTATTCTTGAGGCATTCCGAACAAAAGTCGTCGCTCACGACGTGCATGTGCAGACGACTGAAGTTTGAACACTTTAAAAGTATTGTAATGTAAAATGACGAATTCAAATTTTTGTTTCATTGAAACCTCATACTCGGCACCGAGTGAAATCCAAAGCGGAAATTAAGCCGCCGCGACATCTCTCTGAAAGGAGAAAAAAACATCCTTTCTTCATAATTTTCAAGTTTGATTGTTACATACAATATCCTTCCGATGCACAGGTGGGTCTGTCAGACCTACCGATTGTAAGATGTTCATCGAAAAAAAATCGAGAAAAAAAGATGAACATCAAAAATTCGCAAAAAATTTTGAAAGCATAAATGTTCATCTTATTGGGGGGTCCAGTTAAATGTTCATCTTTCTCTTCTAGATTTGGCCTGCTGTATCATTGTATGATGTGCATCTTCGCGACTCACAAGCTGAATGGAACTACAAAGCAGCAAGTGGAAATAAACAAAATGGGAATTCATCAGCAAAATGGCAAAATGGTTCACAGGTCATGAAAAACAAGTCATATCACTGTGACCTCAAATGGTGAAATACAGGAATGAATGAAAAATGCATCAAAGGAATGGGATCACATTACAGATATTTGGAGATGCTATTGGCTGTGGTGGAAGAGTTTGATGCAGCTCAAGTTGTTGTCTCCTTGAGGACTGGTGAAGGAAAATTCATCAAATGCAATAGTGCTGTCTTAGTATGGCAAATGAAAAACAGAAATATCTTCTGCTGTGATAAATCAATTTGAACAAAACTTGCACACAATGGAGTCAACACCTGTCCATGATATGTACTGCTTTTGTACAGCTGCTTGTCATAGTACCACAAAGTTTAGCATGAAAAAAATTGACATTCTATGCAAATCGAATTTTCGTCCTTCCTCAAATTTGCATGATTTTTGGGTATGCTGAACTAGAAGAATCATAAGCATCCTAGTATTTGTCCCAGGATGCTATGGCCAGCCTAGTTCAAGTTACACAATGTCAAAGAAGCCAAAGAAATGAAATAGTGCCTGTTGGAGGAGCTGCAGTCTCCACAAGAATATGACCATCTTTGAGAAAGGTGATCATCATCAGCAAATAATATCATGAGCTGCAAAAATTATGAGGAACCACAGGAACATGTGAATGAACAGCAGGACAAATGGACAGACTGACTACAGACACATATTTCAAAGTGCTGTCTTCAGTGTAAGTAAGTTCAAAACAGCTGAGCTTATTCATGACTTGAGGATTGAGGTGTGGAAGAAATTGCCAGATACAACAGCAGTTACTAAATTTTATCTTCTTACTGCCTGGGGTCACAACTCGCTTTGTGCATGCTGAGTAGGGTGTGTGTCAGCCAAATTGGCTGAGAACACACTGTTGTTGTTGTGTTGTTGTTGTTGTGGTCAAGAGAACCCACTGTTCACCTGACTTGGCAACTCTCCTCATTTGCTGGGTCCTTAAGCTTCTGTTTCAGTAGCTGACTGATTTCAATGGCTAGCCAAGAAGAGTTTCAAGTTGATGCTCTTGAAAGCTGGTATAGTGAAGGGTTAAAACTCCATGTTTGCACGCCGATTCCTTGTCACTGTATAAACTGTGCCAGCCCTATAGCAAGGGCCTGGCTGCGGCTGGCCAAACCAGAATGCGACATGACTCCAACTCCAGTTCCAACTGAACATGAATCGTGACAGGCAGGGGACAGGGCGAACAAAGATATAATCGTGCGGAGATATGACAGTCGCTTGGAGCTAGGTTTAGGGCAAACATGCGCAGTGGGGAGACATGGGAACCAGACCAAGCATGGTACCATCAAACAGGTGGCACTTCAAATGAATGGCACAATGCAGAGGGATACAGTATCCACAACTAATACACATAATAAATCAACACTTCACTACAGCTGGATTGTACCATCTGTACAGAATGACAGAGTTGACAATGGCAACTTCGCAGAGTAAAGCAAAGCCACGGCTCAGGCACTAATTTCTAGAAATAAAATGCTGTCTGTTGGGGGAGCTGCAGTGGTTGTAAAAATATGACCATCTTTGAAAAAGGTGATCATCATCAGCAGATGGAATCATAAACTGCAAGTACCACAAGAACAACAGGAATGTGTGAGTGAACAGCACTCAGCAGGTATTCCAAAATGCTGCCTTTGGCATGGAGAAGTTCACAGTGGCCTCCAGCCCATTATCTCCTTGAGAATTGGGGTGCAGAAAAAGTTGCACAAACAATGCCAAACATGCCATTGCAACATTGTAGCATGTATTATGCAGTTGCATTATGCAGGGCAGTATTGGTCTGCTGTTGGCAACAATATGTGACAATGAATCAGACCGCACACCAGAGATGTACCAAAGCTCATTGTACATCATCTGGAATTTAGCTAATCCAGATAATTTGGAATGGTCCCGCAAAATCTGAATGACAAACACTGTACTGTCATCTGTAATTAGTCAATTTCATCTTCTTACAACCTGGGGAGTAACTCACTTTTTGTTTGCTGAATAGGGGAGTGTCTGAATAGGGGAGTGTCTGGCAGGGATCTTAATGTTGGCTGAGTTGGCAAATTTCCTCATTTGTTAGGGTTGGAGCATTGTCTGGTTTGTCTAGTTGGAGCAGAATGGTGTTTAGGCCAGGCTGTTGCAGCAGCTGAATAATGTCCCTGAGCTGGCTAACCAAGAAGGGGTTTGAGCCAACATTCTTGAATGCTGGGTTGTATCTGTACAGAATGACAGAATAGACAATAAAAAATTCCAAGAGTGAATCTAAGCCACTGCCAGGGCACCAATTCTAAAAAATGAAATGCTGACTGTTGGAGGAGGCAGAGCTGGCAGTCACTAAAGTATGACCATCTTTGAAAAAGATGAGCAGAGCATCATCAGCAGATGGAATCATGAACAAGCTTTTCGTATACTCATTGTGTCTGTCAACCTTCGGCGAACAGTGTAGTGAACTTAATGCACATCAATCTCCATATCTGTAGAATGCCATAGGTATTGGAGTGATGAAATGCCATTCATTTGAAGTTTTCTACATCATTGGAAGCATCACATCTACTGCCACTGATCGACGTCAAGCACCTGGAGGAGGCCATCAACGAGTTTCTGGAGAGTGTCAACGGCGCATCGAGTTCACGGAGGCATTTTTCAAGCCTACCCAAATGACAAGGTGAGACATTTATTACTTAACAACTTCTCAATTTCTTAATTCATTTCGGAGTCTTGTTGTGCTTCTTTCACCTGCATGCCCATCTGCGTCACATTGTCTCTCCGATCTCAGCTACATTTTGGTGCCCATCAAGCTGTATCTCAAGCTCCACCAGAAGGTCGTCGGAGCCTATGTCTGCTGAGCCAGTGTGGAATGCATCCCCAACAGTGGTTCAGCAAGTCTCCTTCCTGCCCCACTGTTTTCGTCATCTGGCGCCCTCCTGTTTACTGGATGCAGTGCCCTGTGAAGCAGTATCGCCTGAAATAAAGAATCCAATACTAGACGACAATTCGCAATGTTCTGTGCTATGATAGAGCTCGCTCTCTCATACCTATGGCCTGTGTACCGATTCCTATCACTTTTGGAAGATTTCCCATTATAACCTGAGAATGTGCCTTCGCTCTGGAATGATGCGCTACAGAAATTCACAGGTGACAAAAGTTTGGTACTCCGAACCATCGATGTTCATCTTTCTGACCCCCTCAGAAAGAAGACCATATTTGCAATGGGCATCTTTTTTTTGAAATGGAAAATGACCATACGAAATTTTTGAAACCAAAGATGAACATCGAAATCGAAAGATGCGGCATCTTTTTTTCCTGTGCATCGGATTGATATGTCTTACAGGTCTTTCTGATCGTCGTCCGCTATTTTCTGACCGATCCTTTGCATGTGCTCAATCAAGTCGAGATTCTCCGCTGTCAGATGTGAGATTCTGTCTATGTCTTCCTTTGCCACCACCAGCCAGTGACGTTTTGCCTGCAGATTTGACGCGTGTTTCAGGGATTGCACGCAACGATCAATTTCACGGAGCGCGCTTGGAACATACTTTTGGATAGGCGTCTCTGATCACAACAACCAACTCATCCTCGAACACCCTCTGAGATTCGTCTGCCACGCTTTTCAACAAGCCGCGTTTCCAGAAACCGCCACTTTGAGCGTTTTGCGCGTGGAATTTCTTGGAGATTTTCGCGGGTTTTGAATCCGGCGCGGCAGGTCGTTTCTGCGCCATTGCAAAAGGAGCCAGTACGGCTTCAAAAAAAATGCGAACTTCGTCCACGACCATTTCGAAATTCCCCACGCGAAAGTATGTAGTAGTCAAGCTTAGCAATGTTCAGTATGCAAATATACAGTATACCATTGCTGAATTCAGGTTTGTCGGTTAGGGAGAAGTTGCACTCGCAGCAAAAGTTTCTTTTCGAGCGCTTGGCGCTTCTATATGTTATGCATTTGTAACTGGCTCTGTGACAGGCTATATGCGTTGCATTGCATTGTTGGTTATTGTTAGTTGCACTATTTTAGACTTGACTAATCAGACACGCACGAAGACAGACGCAAAGCCAAATATAACATTCCAACTCGCCACAATTGAAAATATTCGAAGATCGTGGGTATTGTAAATCGCGCAATAATGCTTAGGTACCACCTAAGGATTGACGTTAGAGAAATATGAAGTCACCTAGTACACGAGACACAGAACGACAAAGTGACTGGAGTATACACGTATGTCTGTCGAATCAGTGGCACGCCACGATACCAAGATTGGAGATTACAAGACGTTACCATTTTACACCCATATTTCGCATCGTTCACCGGTGGTAGCTCAAAATAGCCTAATTGAGTGCCTTCCTTTTGTGTCCGCTATTTACTTCTTTCCAGTGGTGGTTCCATTAGCGTTGCTGGCGGGCACGCACCACCCCAGCAGGCACATGTACCCGCTGGGACATCCCACCACCTTCTCAATGGCAGTGGCATTGCTTCTGCTGTAGTCGCAGGGGTAGACCAGCACTCCTCCGGGCATTGGGGTGGTGTTCACCGGGACGATGGTGGTGCCCCATGGAGCCAGGGTGGTCGCCGGCATGGGAGAAGCTGAAAGATACAATGGCAAGTTCTGACTTGTGCACAACTATGACGGTTGAATTCAGTGGCTGATGGCAATGTCGTCTTGGAGATGTCCAATGTTGCCATAAACTTCCACATAGGTAGATACTCAATTCTTCAAGTCATCACCTGTAGTCATGGGTGCCGCTTGTCCTCTTCCAGGGCAGCTCAGCATGGTGTAGTCGTACTCCAGGCAGGGGACCACTCGAGCCTTGCAGCAGCAGATGATGGCGTCCCCTGGTCCGCAGGTGCCTGGACAGTTGGCCCCTGAGAACCTGGGACACACCAGATCCAGTCCCTTGGGCACTGTGCTGGCGTTGTGCCCAAAGGGTCTGGCATAGACCTTGGCCAGGGTGGCGTTGTTGAAGCTGAAACGATAGAGTAGAAAATTATTGAAAATTTGGTCACTTTACACCCAAATCCCACCTTGGTAGATATAAGGCGTGGCAGAGCAGCACAGCCATGCCGGGGAAGAAGCCGCTCTGACACATCTGGTAGTAGGTGCCGTTGACGCCCACCTCCAGTCTGCCACCGCTGCTGCCATTGGTCCAGACTTGGCCTGGCATGCTGCCACTCAGGCGCAGCTGGTATCTCGCTGAAAGGTGGCACGGTGCACACGAATGTATCTGAGATGGCTCAGGATTTATGTCGCAGTCATACTTCCGGCTGGGAAGGTAGTGGTTTCACTTGATCCGTTCGTATTCCCATCAGTTGGCAGTGTCGTGTTCCCTAAAAGCGCATGTAATGTCAAACGCTTCGCCATGCCAGTGACATGACAGATGTCGACTCTTACCCAGTCCACAGTCCACTGCCACTGCCTCATGAGCCCCACAGTTATGGGAGCCCCAACCTCTATGAGAACACTGGCTGATGTCTGACTCGGTGCCAGTGCAGCGCACGTCGTCCATGTGGAATCTACCATTCCCATAACCATAGCTGCTTGCCACACGCGTGGCGTTGACCCTGTAGTCGTATGTGGCCACGTGAGCAATGGCCAATGAATTCTTGTCAATTTTGATGAAATCTGTCTGTCAGTTTTGGAAATTTTGATGAAGAGAAGCAGGAGTCTCACGCGTTGTCGAATCCCAGCATTCTGCAGACCACCCTGGCCCCCCTGTTGCTGAAGTAGTCGTCGCAGATGATTCCCCAGCTGCCGTTGTAGTGAACTTCCACTCTGCCTCTTGCGTAGACACTGGGTCTGGTGCCGTTCATGAGACGAACGCGGGCTTGTGGAGCTGCGAATTTGAAATTTTGAATGGCTAATTGGAAGTTGCCAGCGCTTTGAGTTCTGCCAAGGTGTCACCTGGTCTAGAGGTTGTGACGGTGGCAGTGGTCGCTGGCACTACTGTGACGTCTGCGGAGACGGGGCCGACTGAATGGATGATGAAAGATTCGAACGAAATGTGAGCCACGCAAAAGAAAACTTGTCGTAGTCGCGACAAATAGTGTATGACCGTGTTGCGTTAATTTTTTTCGCCGCGCCTCAGCGCGGCGAGGTGTATATGTTGCAGTCAGTAGCCGTTTTCAGGCGATAGCCGTCTAGACGGCTATCGCCTGGTCGATCAGGCCGCGGCCGTCTTCTCGGGGAGAAGACGGCCATCGCCTGGTGCGTCAGGCGATGGCCGTCTTCTGCTCGAAAAGACGGCTATCGCCTGGTGGACCAGTCAACAGCCGTCTTCAAAATGAAAGTTGCCGCCAGCGCTAGCAGGGAAGAGGCACAGCAGGCCTGAGCAGGAGGTGAAGAAAATGGAGGAGTGTTTATTCCACTTACAGTTTGCACTAAAACTCGGCCGGCGTCGCGCCTGGCGGGTCTCAGCTGAGGCTTAGCGCGACCACCAACTTCAGGGCGCGCTCCGCGCGCCCTGAAATCGGTCACCGGTCGCGTTAAGCCTAAGCTTCGACCCACCAGACTGCGACGCCGACTGACTCTTGTGAACTGTGGGCGCAGGGCGAGCCTAAGCATAGCCTGAACTGGAAGAAATATACTGTGTCCGAAACTAATACAGAGAAAGAAAAGACGGCCATCGCCTGACGCATCAGGCGATTGCCGTCTAGACGGCCGCGGCCTGACGCATCAGGCGATTGCCGTCTAGACGGCCGCGGCCTGATCGACCAGGCGACAGCCGTCTAGACGGCTATCGCCTGAAGACGGCCATCGCCTGTGACATATATATACGGATGACAATGTGTGTCTGTCTGTCTGTCTGTGTGTGTGTCCGTGGCACCGAAGTAAGATACCTATGTGGCATATGTGGTCAAGTAGAGTCGAGGTCGCTGAGCACGGATCCGATGTCCGTTTCTGTTGCTAATTTCGCATTTTCGAGATATTCACAATTGAAATTCAAAAATGTCAAAAATCGACTTTTTCACCCGATGAGCTAGCGACGAAATTTCTTCAGAAATGGAAAGACCATAGACCGCGGATGATTTGTAACACAAAAGAAATTTTTTGTAAATGTGGATTTTAATAGAAATACACAATTGTTTGTCAAAATTTGGTAAATTGACAAAAATAGAACGTCATTTATTGACGAATGTGAATGCGGAAATGGTAACCCCACAAAGGTGACAGGGCACCACACCGGTGCTCGGGTGACACAACAGCCCCCACCGCTTGACACTGCTAACATTTTGTTTTGGCATGCCCATGTATACATCGCTTACAAATGGGATGCCGTACTCCACATCGCGTTAACACCACTTGTACTGTTATTCATAATGATATACTCATTTTAGGCAATGTTGTACATCATACATGCATACTTTTTCTTTCCCTTCAGATCATGCCATCTGCACCATCACGAATAATGCTACCGTCCTGGTACCCTCTTCGCATCACTGTGCACACTTTCTGTTACTGAGTTTTGTTCTTTTATTATTTACTGCTCCCTCATGGTCTATATGTGATACCCATGTCGTGCCACTGTTTACGTGGTGCTCAAAAATCAGTTTTTGTGTGAATTAAACTACACCTTCATTGTATGGGAAAATCTGTCACACTTCCCTTTCTGCTGTGGTTCTGATGAATACATGCATGTTATGTGTAAGCAGTTTTTACCACTGATGCCACTGCCCTACACAGAAACTGCATTTCTGCTTAGGTAGGGGTCTGTGCATGGCAGCATCTAATGCATATCGTTTATTCGTGTGTCACTGGTGAACACATGCTAACACAGTGCAACCACTTTTTAGCGCTGTATGTAGAGTCTGACTTCAAAACTGCATTATTGTCATGCTGAATGTGCGAAAGCGCTACCATCTCACAGAATTTCCAGTGTTATATGAATGAAACACAGTACTTTGAATAGACTGCAAAGCCACACTGTGGGCACGATGTCCCAATCGATGATGACTAAAAACAAGCCACTGAGCACCTATTCAAAATCCTATCCCCAAGAGGCAGTGTTGCAGCGATGGGAGATCAATCTTTCAATGGGTGGCTCATCGGCAGTGTTTCTAAGATGAGTCTGTAGTGACACCTGGATTACCACGTTCAGTGATGCATGTGCTGATGGCAACGAAGAAATATCTGAAAGATTGAATAAACCGGTTAACATGGGAAGCAAGAAAAAACAAGAAACTGAACAGCCGGAATATTAGATGACTCCGTGGTACAGCAGTGTGCTCGAAAAAATGTGCCAAAAAAGAGGGAAAGTATGGTTGCACTGGAGGGAGGGGAACAAGCTTTGTCTAAAAACTGTGGCACCACGTTGGCATCAGTGTAAACTTGAGAGCATGTGCGCGATAATGTGTACTGGAGAGTGAAGTGCCGCTAGACATTTGGTCGACAATTTGGTGGGGTTTCGCCGCAATTGGTCTTTGTTCGTGGTACCTGATCCACATATGGATCAGAAGGTTCGCCGCAGGCACAGTTTGCGCTTATAATTGTGGCAACTGATCCATAAATGGATCAGCGAAATTCGCCGCAGGCACACAGTACAATAAAAGCGTCTAAATGAGACGACGCCCTATTGAAAAGGGTATAAATGGGACGACGCCCTATTGAAAAGGGTATAAATGGAACGACGCCTTATTCTTTTGGGATAAGGGCCCGATGCATCCACACAAAGATATGTTGAAACTTAAGCTGCTTGAAATTGTCGAAATTATGAAATTCTGACAAAAACCTTGAAAATATACCTAAATTCTTTTATTATAAAATCTAGAACTATTTGCTAAAAACTTGGCAGACTATGCCCGACACAACCATGCAAAGGCAATTTGATATTTATGCTATTCAAAATTGTCGAAATTTGAGGATTTTAACAAAAAATATCCCAAACTGCGTTAATTATAAAATCAGGAATATTTGCTAAACACTTGACAGACTATGCCCAATGCATCAACGCAAAGACATTGTGAAATTTAAGCTGTTTGAAATTGTCGTAATTTGGGAATTTTGACAAAAACCTTAAAAATATCCCAAAATTCGATAGTTATGAAATCTAGAACGACTTGCTAAATACTTGGCAGTCTATGCCCGACACAACCATGTAAAGAAATTATAAAATTTAAGCCGTTTGAAATTGTCAAAATTTGGGAACTTTGGCAATACCCTTGAAAATACCCCTAATTTCCTTAATTATAAAATATGAAACTATTTGATAAATACTTTGCAGACTATGCTCGACACAGCCGTGAAAAGAAATTTTGAAATTTGAGCTGTTTGAAATTGTCGAAATTTGTGGATTTTAACAAAATCCTTAAAAATATCCTAAATTTCGTTAATTATTTTTGCTGAAACTGTTTGCTAAATACTTGACAGACTATGCTCGATACATCCGTGCAAAGAAGTTTCGAAATTTAAGCTGTTTGAATTTGTCAAAATTTGGGAATTTTGACAATACCCTTAAAAATACCCCTAATTTCGTTAATTATAAAATCTGAAACTATTTGATAAATACTTGGCAGACTATGCTCGACACATCCGTGAAAAGAAATTTTGAAATTTAAGCTGTTTGAAATTGTCAAAATATGGCGATTTTAGCAAAATCCTTAAAAATATCCTAAATTTCGTTAATTATATTCGCTGAAACTATTTGCTAAATACTTGGCAGACTATGCTCGATACATCGGTGCAAAGAAGTTTCGAAATTTAAGCTGTTTGAATTTGTCGAAATTTGGGAATTTTGACAAAAACCTTGAAAATATCCCTAATTTCGTGAATTCCAAAATCCGAAACTATGTCACAAATTCATCGCGTCTTATGCCCTTTCCATTTCAGCAAAAACTTTCTCGATACGACCTGTAAATAAAAGTGTCATTTTTGACATTTTCGTATTTTAATTGTAAATATCTCGAAATAGCGAAATTAGCAACAGAAACGGACAACGGCACGTTACTCAGCGCATTCGACTCCATTGGTTGGCACTAACCGTCGTGTCTAGTTTTGTGACACACACACACACACAGACAGACAGACAGACAGACACACGAACGGACATTAGCGTCCGTATATATACTCTCCGCCCTGGGGGGCGGCGAAAAAAGTAGGTAACAGATGGTTTGAAGAAGAACCAGTGTCAAGCGGTGTGAGCCAGTGTGAGGTAGTGTGTCACCTCCGAGGCTGTCACCGTTAGAGGGGTAAGGCCGTATGTCAACAAGAATACCTGACATAGTTTTGCAGTTTTAATAAATCGCAATTTCGAGATATTTAGATTTAAAATTATAAAGTGTCAAAATCGGCATTTTCGTCTGATGGGTTAGCGGCAAAATTTCTTCATAAATGGAAAGGGCATAGACAGCGGATAATTTGTAATACAAAAGAATTTTTTTGCAAATGTGAAATTTGATAGAAATACGCGAATATTTGTCCAAATTCCATAAAATGACACAAATAGAACGTCATTCATTGATGAATGTGAATGCAGAAATAATAAGGCCATATGCCAATAAGAATTCGTGACACAGTTTTACAGTTTCAATAAATGGCAACTTTGAGAAATTTAGAATTAAATATTTAAACAATGTCAAAATCGACATTTTCATCTGATGGGCTAGCGGCGAAATTTCTTCAGAAATTTTAAGCGTAGAGACTACGGATAATTAGTAACACTCAAGAAATTTTTGCAAATACTAAATTTGATAGAAATGTTCAAAATTTAACAGAAATGTCAAAATTTCGTAAATTGTCAAAGCTTTTGTTGACTGATAAATGTGAACGTAGAATAGAAAGGGTGTACACCAAGAGGACTTCCTGATAAATGAACGACAGCATAAAACTGTTGGCAAGTTTTTTTGTTGGATGTGACGTTTTCACACCGGTAGGAAACATCAGACAAACGGCGTCGTATCATGCCGATAACATATAGCGAACGCGGCGATATCACTGAGCTTTAGATCAGCTGTACAGATGAGCGTATCGTGGGGATAGCTGCACTTGGTTTATGGTACACGTTCTCAAGATGATTTCTCCAGAAGCGGCTAACGATGTGTACAAAGTTCACTATACTGTTCACCAAAATTTGACGGACACAAGCTATAGGTTGAACTTTTTACACACGCAGCTTGTTTGGAGAGGTCTGACAAGGGGGCTCTACTCGATGGATGGGTTTCAACCAAGCTAGCCCGGTAAAATGTCATTCCCTTGATGTCATGAAAATGATTCCTAAGCCCGATTATTCGGGTCCAATTATGGCGCTGTTGTTGTTTTGCTCTGCTAGCGGAAAGAAACCAATTCCGATTGAAGCAAGCTCCTTTCTGCTCGTTAACCATTCCAAAGTCAGACTGATAACGCGCACGGCGCCTACCGTATCACCATTTGTAAACCAGGCAAGTCGTCCGGGGGACGCAGTAAACTCCACAAATTTGAACTCCTACGCACAGTGACTCCTATGCTGTTTTGGCCTGCTGACGCGTCGGAGTGCAAAACTAACGCCGAATTCGGAAATAGCGCCCCCGAAAACCCTGGAATCGACATACAACACACCTAACTTATTATGGACTCCAGGAACCGAAATTCTGCACTCTGGGCACGGTAGCATGCAAATTTGTCGTAGGTGCATTCAAACATCATCTAAACACTAAACGGATGCCAAATTCGTAATCAGCGCCCCCGAAAACCCCGAAATCGAGTGTAATATCGCAAAAGTTGATTTGACACCTCAAACAGACGCGGGAGGGATACTGTAGCTTCGAAAATTTTTCCAAAACACTTTTCTAGACCAGATTTAAGCGTAGAATCGTTTGAAACTACTTTTGGAACGATTCGGCAACGCATTCGAGCGCTATAGACGCCGAAATGCGAAAATCACAATTTCGACCCCGGATTCGAAAAAGTCGCAGTGTAAGAAAGTTTTTTGTGTTTCGCCCGATTTTCTCCGTTTATGGCTCATTCGATAGAGGACATCTGGGAAGGAGCAACAAGAGTGGTCTCGCCGCTCTAGCTGCTACCTAGCTCGCACAGCAGCCCGTCAAAGTCGACCCGGGGCCAAAATTCGCGAATTTTTCAAATTTGGCGCCAAAATGGGTCCCGCAGCGATCCAATTCATTTTTTCCACCCTCGGCCCTATCGAGTGTTACAACATATCAAAAGATAGTGTATACCATTATATGCAACTTTTTCGAGTTCTACCTTGTTTAACCCATTTTTCAGTACTTTGAAAAAATAAATTTTTGAATTTCCCGCCAACGGGGTGCCGCAGCGTGACCCCATTTGTCGTGCACGCTGCCCACCCACTAGGCCTACCCAACGCAAAAGACCGTTTGCAAATCGTCCGCTTCACGCGCGAACGCCATCCGGTTAAAAT
This sequence comes from Linhomoeus sp. GSCO2_2, assembly GCA_030248115.1. NCBI lineage: Eukaryota > Metazoa > Nematoda > Chromadorea > Monhysterida > Linhomoeidae > Linhomoeus > Linhomoeus sp. GSCO2_2. Next base: position 38,506 of record JASAMZ010008700.1, on the reverse strand, counting down.
TACTGCGCTTCGCGCACAATCGCTATATACTCCACACTTTTTTCGCCGCGCCTCAGCGCGGCGAGGTGTATATATACGGATGACAATGTCTGTGTGTGTGTGTGTGTGTGTGTGTGTGTGTGTGTGTGTGTGTGTGTGTGTGTGTGTGTGTGTGTGTGTGTGTGTGTGTGTGTGTGTGTGTGTGTGTGTGTGTGTGTGTGTGTGTGTGTGTGTGTGTGTGTCTGTCCGTCCGCGCATCGAAATAAGATATGTGACATATGTGGTCAAGTAGAGTCAAGGTCGCTGAGTACGGAGCCGATGTCCGTTCCTGTTGCTAATTTTGCATTTTCGAGATATTTACAATTAAAATACGAAAATGTCGAAAATCGACTTTTTCGTGTGATGAGCTAGCCGCGAAATTTCTTCAGAAATGGAAAGGGCATGGACCACGGATAATTTGTAACACAAAAGAAATTTTTTGCAAATGTGGAATTTAGTACAAATACGCGATTGTTTGTCGAAATTTCATAAATTGACAGAAATAGAACGTAACTTATTGACAAAGGTGAATGCAGAAATTGAAAGGTCGCAAGCCAGTAAGAATTTGTGACATAGTTTTTTTAGTTTTGAAAAATTGCAATTTGGAGATATTTACAATTGAAATATGAAAATATCGAAAATCGACTTTTTCGCCTGATGAGCTAACGACGAAATTTCTTCAGAAATGGGAAGAACATAGGCCGTGGACAATTTGTAACACAAAAGAAATTTTTTGCATATGCGGAATTTCATAGAAATACGCAATTATTTGTCAAAATTTCATAAATTGACAAAAATAGAACGTTATTTATTGATGAATATGAATGCAGAAATTGAAAGGTCGTAAGCCAGTAAGAATTTGTGACATGGTTCTACACTCTACAGCCTTGAAATGCTGCAATTTAGAGACATTTACAATTAAAGTATAAAAAAGTCGAAAATCGATTTTGTCGCCTGATGGCAAGTTGGCCTGAAACGGTTGGCAAGTTTTTTGTTCGATGTGGCGTATTCCCACAGGTATAAAACTTCAGATGAACGGCGTCGTATCATGCCGATACCATATAGCGAACGCGGCGATATCACTGAGCTTTAGATCAGTTGTGCAGGCAACCGTATCGTGGTAATAGCTGCATTTGAATTGTGGTACACGTTTTCAAGATGCCTTCGCTGGATGCGGCTAATTATGCGAATGAAATTCGCTATACTGTTCACCAAGATTTGACAGACACAAAGTATAAGTTGAACTTTTTACACACACAGCTTGTTTCGCCCGGCCTCAGCCGGGCGAACCCCTACGAGAGCTTATCGTGCGTTCGTGCGTTCGTTCGTTCGTTCGTTCGTTCGTCCGTCACGCTCTTATATCTCAGCGTTGGAAAGTCGTAGGAAGGCGATCTTGGACTTTATGGATAGGTGTCGACTCACTGAGAATTGCGCTAAGAGGTTTCGAAATTCAAAAGTTTGAATTACGCGCGCTACAGTAACCCGAAGGTCAAAACTTAAAACGGCTCTAACTCGCTCGTCTTACGTCGTAGAGCGGCGTGCGATAGGTCAACTAAAAGGTCTGGACGTGCTCTTTCGTTTGGTACAAAAAATTTTCTTAATTACGCAAACACGCAACAGGAAAAGACACATTCTTGCGTTTTTAACGCATAAATCGCTCTAACTCGCTCAGCGTGCGTCGTAGAGAGACGATCTTGAGTTTGTTGGATAGCTCTCGACTCGCTGATCATTCTTATTATTGATCCAGTGCTTCTTATTCTTGAGGCATTCCGAACAAAAGTCGTCGCTCACGACGTGCATGTGCAGACGACTGAAGTTTGAACACTTTAAAAGTATTGTAATGTAAAATGACGAATTCAAATTTTTGTTTCATTGAAACCTCATACTCGGCACCGAGTGAAATCCAAAGCGGAAATTAAGCCGCCGCGACATCTCTCTGAAAGGAGAAAAAAACCTCCTTTCTTCATAATTTTCAAGTTTGATTGTTACATACAATATGTCTTACAGGTCTTTCTGATCGTCGTCCGCTATTTTCTGACCGATCCTTTGCATGTGCTCAATCAAGTCGAGATTCTTCGCTGTCAGATGTGAGATTCTGTCTATGTCTTCCTTTGCCACCACCAGCCAGTGACGTTTTGCCTGCAGAGTGATTTGACGCGTGTTTCAGGGATTGCACGCAACGATCAATTTCACGGAGCGCGCTTGAAACATACTTTTGGATAGGCGTCTCTGATCACAACAACCAACTCATCCTCGAACACCCTCTGAGATTCGTCTGCCACGCTTTTCAACAAGCCGTGTTTCCAGAAACCGCCACTTTGAGCGTTTTGCGCGTGGAATTTCTTGGAGACTTTCGCGGGTTTTGAATCCGGCGCGGCAGGTCGTTTCTGCGCCATTGCAAAAGGAGCCAGTACGGCTTCAAATGCGAACTTCGTCCACCACCATTTCGAAAGTCGCGCGAAAGTCTGAAGTAGTCAAGCGAAGCAATGTTCAGTATGCAAATATACAGTATACCATTGCTGAATTCAGGTTTGTCGGTTAGGGAGAAGTTGCACTCGCAGCAGAAGAAGTTTCTTTTCGAGCGCTTGGCGCTTCTATATATGTTATGCATTTGTAACTGGCTCTGTGACACTCAGACAGGCTATATGCGTTGCATTGCATTGTTGGTCACTATTTTAGACTTGACTAATCAGACACGCACGAAGACAGACGCAAAGCCAAATATAACATTCCAACTCGCCACAATTGAACCTATTCGAAGATCGTGGGTATTGTAAATCCCGCAATAATGCTTAGGTATCACCTAATCGAGCGATTGACTTTGGAGAAATAGGAAGTGACCTACTACACGAGACACAGAACGACAAAGTGACTGGAGTATACACGTATGTCTGTCGAATCAGTGGCACGCCACGATACCAAGATTGGAGATTACAAGACGTTACCATTTTACACCCATATTTCGCATCGTTCACCGGTGGTAGCTCAAAATAGCCTAATTGAGTGCCTTCCTTTTGTGTCCGCTATTTACTTCTTTCCAGTGGTGGTTCCATTAGCGTTGCTGGCGGGCACGCACCACCCCAGCAGGCACATGTACCCGCTGGGACATCCCACCACCTTCTCAATGGCAGTGGCATTGCTTCTGCTGTAGTCGCAGGGGTAGACCAGCACTCCTCCGGGCATTGGGGTGGTGTTCACCGGGACGATGGTGGTGCCCCATGGAGCCAGGGTGGTCGCCGGCATGGGAGAAGCTGAAAGATACAATGGCAAGTTCTGACTTGTGCACAACTATGACGGTTGAATTCAGTGGCTGATGGCAATGTCGTCTTGGAGATGTCCAATGTTGCCATAAACTTCCACATAGGTAGATACTCAATTCTTCAAGTCATCACCTGTAGTCATGGGTGCCGCTTGTCCTCTTCCAGGGCAGCTCAGCATGGTGTAGTCGTACTCCAGGCAGGGGACCACTCGAGCCTTGCAGCAGCAGATGATGGCGTCCCCTGGTCCGCAGGTGCCTGGACAGTTGGCCCCTGAGAACCTGGGACACACCAGATCCAGTCCCTTGGGCACTGTGCTGGCGTTGTGCCCAAAGGGTCTGGCATAGACCTTGGCCAGGGTGGCGTTGTTGAAGCTGAAACGATAGAGTAGAAAATTATTGAAGATTTTGTCACTTTACATCCAAATCCCACCTTGGTAGATGTAAGGCGTGGCAGAGCAGCACAGCCATGCCGGGGAAGAAGCTGCTCTGACACATCTGGTAGTAGGTGCCGTTGACGCCCACCTCCAGTCTGCCACCGCTGCTGCCATTGGTCCAGACTTGGCCTGGCATGCTGCCACTCAGGCGCAGCTGGTATCTCGCTGAAAGGTGGCACGGTGCACACGAATGTATCTGAGATGGCTCAGGATTTATGTCACAGTCATACTTCCGGCTGGGAAGGTAGTGGTTTCACTTGATCCGTTCGCATTCCCATCAGTTGGCAGTGTCGTGTTCCCTAAAAGCGCATGTAATGTCAAACGCTTCGCCATGCCAGTGACATGACAGATGTCGACTTTTACCCAGTCCACAGTCCACTGCCACCGCCTCATGAGCCCGACAGTTATGGGAGCCCCAACCTCTATGAGGACACTGGCTGATGTCTGACTCGGTGCCAGTGCAGCGCACGTCGTCCATGTGGAATCTACCATTCCCATAGCCATAGCTGCTTGCCACACGCGTGGCGTTGACCCTGAAGTCGTATGTGGCCACGTGAGCAATGGCCAATGAATTCTTGTCAATTCTGATGAAATCTGCATGTCAGTTTTGGAAATTTTGATGAAAAGAAGCAGGAGTCTCACGCGTTGTCGAATCCCAGCATTCTGCAGACCACCCTGGCCCCCCTGTTGCTGAAGTAGTCGTCGCAGATGATTCCCCAGCTGCCGTTGTAGTGAACTTCCACTCTGCCTCTTGCGTAGACACTGGGTCTGGTGCCGTTCATGAGACGAACGCGGGCTTGTGGAGCTGCGAATTTGAAATTTTGAATGGCTAATTGGAAGTTATGTAGCAGCGCTTTGAGTTCTGCAAAGGTGTCACCTGGTCTAGAGGTTGTGACGGTGGCAGTGGTCGCTGGCACTCCTGTGACGTCTGCGGAGACGGGGCCGACTGAACGGATAATGAAAGATTCGAACGAAATGTGAGCCACGCAAAAGAAAACTTGTCGTAGTCGCGACAAATAGTGTATGACCGTGTTACGTTGATTTTTTTGGAGAAGTCTGACAAGGGGGCTCTACTCGATGGATGGGTTTCAACCAAGCTAGCCCGGTAAAATGTCATTCCCTTGATGTCATGAAAATGATTCCTAAGCCCGATTATTCGGGTCCAATTATGGCGCTGTTGTTGTTTTGCTCTGCTAGCGGAAAGAAACCAATTCCGATTGAAGCAAGCTCCTTTCTGCTCGTTAACCATTCCAAAGTCAGACCGATAACGCGCACGGCGCCTACCGTATCACCATTTGTAAAACACAGACAACAGACTAGTCGCGCTCACCGCAGCTCACTCCCAGATCCTCGTTGTGTCCGCAGTTGTGGCTGTACCACTCGTTATGTCTGCACTGAAATATGTCCCACTCGTTGCCGCGACACCTCACGTTGTCCAGCATAATGGGGTCCGAGCCTCGGCCGAAATACGCGGCGGTGTAGATCACGGCTCGGTTGCTGCATTTGCATAATTATTATTATGTGTGTGCCGCCGTCTCAAATTAGATTTTAAAGGTGCAACAAGAATTTGAAAATTACGAAGGCAATCCAAGCGTCCGGCAGAGGACGGTAGCGACAGCGGGTCCCGCGTAGTCGTCGCAGACGGTACCCCACTGGTTGTCCTTTTCAACTTCGATCCTACCGTAGCCTAGACGCGTCGAGATCGAGCCGTCTTTCAAGACGAGACGAATTCTGTTGGCTGAAATTCAATTTGGGTCAGAATCTAGGCAAAATAGTGCGCTTTTAGTCTTCGCACCGTTCGGGCTCGGCGTGGGGACGGCGGTCGTCGTCGTCGTGTCTGAAATCCATTTTTGTCAGCAAAATTTAAACTACCAAATTTCGCGCCAAAACCAACATTCCCATCCACAGTCGACGCCGACGTCCTCTGAGTGGCTGCAGTCGTGGAGACCCCAGCCGTTGTGGCGACAGTACTTTAGATTAGCCTCCGAACCGCTGCAACTGACGCCGTCCATCCAAATGGTCCCATTGCCGCTACCGTAGTGCGCATTGGACATTGCACGAGCGGTGGCCGTTCTGAAGTTTGGAAACAACAGAGAGTTTTGGCGACAATGTGCGTGAAATGAACATTATTAATGAAGCAAGTGTTGAAAGACAGCGTGACGAGGAATAGTAAGAAGTGCCATGACTATCTCAACAATCAATGATGCAGAGAATGCAAGCGTGTTGAAATTGTCCATGGTTAGGTACTTTATTTATCCACTAGGTAGGTAGCCATGACGAATGTCTTTTCCGTCC
>JASAMZ010008700.1:0-27500 GCA_030248115.1 Linhomoeus sp. GSCO2_2 | reverse complement strand
CCAACAAATGACAAAGGGAGGGTATTGGACCAACAGTCTCGCTAGGGAAAGGCGCCAGATCGCAGCCTGGTTAGGCGGATCTATTTCCCGCGATCTCATTGGGAACTGGAAACAAATGACCAAGGGAGAGTATTGGACCAACGGTCTCAATGGGCAATGGCGCCAGATTGCAGCATGGTTAGACGGAACTGTTACTGTTTCCCGAGATGTCCTCTTTACTGTCGCCTTCTTTGTGTCTCCGAGTGGTCTGCATTCATTGGGAATTCCCAACGAATGACCAAGGGAGGGTATTGGACCAACGGTCTCGCTAGGGAAAGGCGCCGTTGCAGCACGGTTAGACGGGACTATTTCATAAGATCTCCTTTTTACTGTCACCTTCTTTGTGTCTCCAAGTGATCTGCATTCATTGGGAGCTGCCAATGAATGACCAAGGGAGGGCATTGGACCAATGGTCTCACTAGGGAAAGGTGCCAGATCGCAGCATGATTAGACGGAACTGTTACTGTTTCCCGAGATGTCCTCTTTACTGTCGCCTTCTTTGTGTCTCCGAGTGGTCTGCATTCATTGGGAATTCCCAACGAATGACCAAGGGAGGGTATTGGACCAACGGTCTCGCTAGGGAAAGGCGCCGTTGCAGCACGGTTAGACGGGACTATTTCATAAGATCTCCTTTTTACTGTCACCTTCTTTGTGTCTCCAAGTGGTCTGCATTCATTGGGAACTGCCAACAAATGACAAAGGGAGGGTATTGGACCAACAGTCTCGCTAGGGAAAGGCGCCAGATCGCAGCCTGGTTAGGCGGATCTATTTCCCGCGATCTCATTGGGAACTGGAAACAAATGACCAAGGGAGAGTATTGGACCAACGGTCTCAATGGGCAATGGCGCCAGATTGCAGCATGGTTAGACGGAACTGTTACTGTTTCCCGAGATCCCCTCTTTACTGTCACCTTCATTATGTCTCCAAGTGGTCTGCGTTCATTGGGAGGGAACTGCCAACGAATGACCAAGGGAGGGTATTGGACCAACGGTCTCGCTAGGGAAAGGCGCCAGATTGCAGCACGGTTAGACGGGACTTTCCCGAGATCTCCTCTTTACTGTCGCCTTCTTTGTGTCTCCAAGTGATCTGCATTCATTGGGAGCTGCCAATGAATGCCCAAGGGAGGGCATTGGACCAATGGTCTCACTAGGGAAAGGCGCCAGATCGCAGCATGATTAGACGGGACTATTTCCCGAGATCCCTCTTTACTGTCATCTTCTTTGTGTCTCCAAGTGGTCTGCCTTCATTGGGAGCTGCCCACAAATGACCAAGGGAGGGCATTGGACCAACCGTCTCAGTAGGGAAAGGCGCCATCGCAGCACGGTTAGACTGGACTATTTCCCGAGATCTCTTCTTTACTGTCGCCTTCTTTGTGTCTCCGAGTGGTCTGCATTCATTGGGAACTGCCAACGAATGACCAAGGGAGGGTACTGGACCAACGGTCTTGCTAGGGAAAGGCGCCAGATTGCAGCATGGTTAGACGGAGCTGTTTCCCGAGATCTCCTCTTTACTGTCGTCTTCTTTGTGTCTCCAAGTGGTCTGCCTTCATTGGGAGCTGCCAATGAATGGCCAAGGAAGGGCATTGGACCAATGGTCTCACTAGGGAAAGGTGCCAGATCGCAGCATGATTAGACGGGACTATTTCCCGAGATCTCCTCTTTGCTGTCATCTTCTTTGTGTCTCCTAGTGGTCTGCCTTCATTGGGAGCTGCCCACAAATGACCAAGGGAGGGCATTGGACCAACCGTCTCAGTAGGGAAAGGCGCCATCGCAGCACGGTTAGACGGGACTATTTCCCGAGATCTCCTCTTTACTGTCGCCTTCTTTGTGTCTCCAAGTGATCTGCATTCATTGGGAACTGCCAACGAATGACCAAGGGAGGGTATTGGACCAACGGTCTTGCTAGGGAAAGGCGCCAGATTGCAGCATGGTTAGACGGAGCTGTTTCCCGAGATCTCCTCTTTACTGTCGTCTTCTTTGTGTCTCCAAGTGGTCTGCCTTCATTGGGAGCTGCCAATGAATGACCAAGGGAGGGCATTGGACCAATGGTCTCACTAGGGAAAGGTGCCAGATCGCAGCATGATTAGACGGGACTATTTCCCGAGATCTCCTCTTTGCTGTCATCTTCTTTGTGTCTCCTAGTGGTCTGCCTTCATTGGGAGCTGCCCACAAATGACCAAGGGAGGGCATTGGACCAACCGTCTCAGTAGGGAAAGGCGCCATCGCAGCATGGTTAGACGGGACTATTTCCCGAGATCTCCTCTTTACTGTCACCTTCTTTGTGTCTCCAAGTGGTCTGTATTCATTGGGAACTGCCAACGAATGATCAAGGGAGGGTATTGGGCCAACGGTCTCGCTAGGGAAAGGCGCCAGATTGCAGCATGGTTAGATGGGACTATTTCCCGAGATGTCCTCGTCTGTCGCCTTCTTTGTGTATCCGAGTGGTCTGCATTCATTGGGAATTTCCAACGAATGACCAAGGGAGGGTATTGAACCAACGGTCTCGCTATGGAAAGGCGCCAGATCGCAGCACGGTTAGATGGGACTAATACTATTTCTCGAGATCTCCTCTTTACTGTCCCCTTCTTTGTGTCTCCAAGTGGTCTGCCTTTATTGGAACTGCCAACGAATGACCAAGGGAGGGCATTGGACCAATGGTCTCACTAGGGAAAGGTGCCAGATCGCAGCATGGTTAGACGGGACTATTTCCCGAGATCTTTTTGCTGTCACCTTCTTTGTGTCTCCAAGTGATCTGCATTCATTGGGAGCTGCCAATGAATGACCAAGGGAGGGCATTGGACCAATGGTCTCACTAGGGAAAGGTGCCAGATCGCAGCATGATTAGACGGGACTATTTCCCGAGATCTCCTCTTTACTGTCATCTTCTTTGTGTCTCCAAGTGGTCTGCCTTTATTGGAACTGCCAACGAATGACCAAGGGAGGGCATTGGGCCAATGGTCTCACTGGGGAAAGGTGCCAGATCGCAGCATGGTTAGACGGGACTATTTCCCGAGATCTTTTTACTGTCACCTTCTTTGTATCTCCAAGTGATCTGCATTGATTGGGAGCTGCCAACGAATGACCAAGGGAGGGTAATGGACCAACAGTCTTGCTCGGGAAAGGCGCCAGATCGCAGCATGGTTAGACGGAACTGTTACTGTTTCCCGAGATCCCCTCTTTACTGTCACCTTCATTGTGTCTCCAAGTGGTCTGCATTCATTGGGAACTGCCAACGAATGACCAAGGGAGGGTATTGGACCAACGGTCTCGCTAGGGAAAGGCGCCAAATTGCAGCACGGTTAGACGGGACTATTTCCCGAGATCTCCTCTTTACTGTCGCCTTCTTTGTGTCTCCAAGTGATCTGCATTCATTGGGAACTGCCAACGAATGACCAAGGGAGGGTATTGGACCAACGGTCTTGCTAGGGAAAGGCGCCAGATTGCAGCATGGTTAGACGGAACTGTTTCCCGAGATCTCCTCTTTACTGTCGTCTTCTTTGTGTCTCCAAGTGGTCTGCCTTCATTGGGAGCTGCCAATGAATGCCCAAGGGAGGGCATTGGACCAATGGTCTCACTAGGGAAAGGCGCCAGATCGCAGCATGATTAGACGGGACTATTTCCCGAGATCTCCTCTTTACTGTCATCTTCTTTGTGTCTCCAAGTGGTCTGCCTTCATTGGGAGCTGCCCACAAATGGCCAAGGGAGGGCACTGGACCAACCGTCTCAGTAGGGAAAGGCGCCATCGCAGCACGGTTAGACTGGACTATTTCCCGAGATCTCTTCTTTACTGTCGCCTTCTTTGTGTCTCCAAGTGATCTGCATTCATTGGGAGCTGTCAATGAATGAGGGCATTGGACCAATGGTCTCACTAGGGAAAGGTGCCAGATCGCAGCATGATTAGACGGGACTATTTCCCGAGATCTCCTCTTTACTGTCATCTTCTTTGTGTCTCCAAGTGATCTGCATTCATTGGGAGCTGCCAACGAACGACCAAGGGAGGGTATTGGACCAACGGTCTCACTAGGGAAAGGCGCCAGATTGCAGCACGGTTAGACGGGACTATTTCCCGAGATCTCCTCTTTACTGTCGCCTTCTTTGTGTCTCCAAGTGATCTGCATTCATTGGGAACTGCCAACGAATGACCAAGGGAGGGTATTGGACCAACGGTCTTGCTAGGGAAAGGCGCCAGATTGCAGCATGGTTAGACGGAGCTGTTTCCCGAGATCTCCTCTTTGGCAATGCCAAAGGCGCAATGACAATTATTGCTTGCAATCCGACAGAATATTTTGGCGCCACAAAGAAAAGAGTTCAAAATGTCAAACACTCCGTAGCCAACTGACTATGCATAGTTGCAACGACAAGCGAGCGGCGACGAGCAACGACAATCAACGACTAACGGTGCGATAATGAACGGAAACGGTATCTCGCACCAGACCGAAATTGACACGCGCCTAATAAATCAATGTCGTGCAGAATTGTAAAAAGTTTCTGTGGATTAAAAACATAGCCGTTTTCGTGTCGTTCAATGACGACGGCACGTGCCCGTCGGCGACCCGAAAAAGCAACAGAGACGACGACATGCATGGGAGAAATGCAACTAAACGCCCGACGACATGGTGTCGTCGAATCGCGACCAATGCAACGAATTCGTCGCTACCCATCGGAAACGAATGCTTCAGCGACAAACAACGACATGCAATTTTACACCAATGTGGTTCGCAGTCGTCGATGAACCGACGACTCGGACCACATCCAATGGGGCCCTCTGTCGGAACTGTTGATTTAGAGCAACGATGCGTGTCACGAAATCTGTAAAATGGTTCCGTGTGTGACACCGCCGGTTCCCTAGGTGAAAGTCGTGCGAATCGTGCGTTTTTTCGCCCGGCCTCAGCCGGGCGAACCCCTACGAGAGCTTATCGTCCGTGCGTGCGTCCGTGCGTGCGTCCGTGCGTGCGTTACGCTCTCATATCTCGGCGTTGGTAAGTTGTAGGAAGGAGATCTTGGGCTCTACGGAAAGGTCTCGACTTACTGGTAATGTCGCTAAGAGACTTCGAAATTCAAAAGTTTGAATTGCGCGCGCTACAGTAACCCGAAGGTTCAAACTGAAAACGGCTATTACTCGCTCGTCTTACGTCGTAGAGCGGCGCGCGATAGGTCAACTAAAAGGTCTCGACGTGCGCTTGCGCTTGGCATAAAAAAGTTTCTTAATTACGCAAACACGCAACACGAAAAGCAACATTCTCGCGTTTTTAACGCATAAATCGCTCTAACTCGCTCAGCGTGCGTCGTACGGAGACGATCTTGGGTTGGTTGGATAGCTCTCGACTCACTGATCATTTTTTCTTCTATTGGTCGAAACTCAAAAGTTTGAATTTCGGGAGCTACAGTAACCCAAAGGTTTAAAACGCGAAACTTATCTAACTCGCTCGTCTTCCGTCATAGAGAGACGCTCTTGAGTTTCTTGAATAGGTTTCGGTACACTGATAATTCCGTTAAGAGAAGTCGAAATTCAAAAGTTTGAATTGTGCGCGCTACAGTAACCCGAAGGTCCAAAACGCAAAACGGCTCTAACACGCTCGTCTTACGTCGTAGAGCGGCGTGCGATAGGTCAACTAAAAGGTCTCGACGTGCACTTTCACTTGACGTAAAAATTTTGTTAATTACGCAAACACGCACCACGAAAAGCGACATTCTCGCGTTTTTAGCATAGAAATCGCTTTAACTCGCTCAGCGTGCGTCGTAGAGAGACAATCTTGAGTTGCTGGATAGCTCTTGACTCACTGATCATTTGTTCTTCTATTGGTCGAAACTCAAAAGTTTGAATATCGCGAGCTACAGTAACCCAAAGGTTCAAACAGCAAGTGGGCCTTAACTCGCTCGTCTTACGTTGTAGAGCGGCATTCGTTCGACCGTTTGAAGCTTAGATCCAGGCAGTTGTTGAAACCGGTTATTCTGAAAGAAATACATTTGTTTTTTTAAACCCTTGTCTTACCGAAGCACTTCGTCGCAAAAATAATTAATCCCGGGCGATCCCAATGTTGCCCTGCAACAACCGCTCAGAAATGCGTGTGTCTCGCTCAAAAAATAATCCCGGGCGAATTTGATGTTGCCCTGCAAGAACCTCTCAAAAGGAGCGTGTCAGAAGTGGCGCATGAATAGTGGGACTCGGGGGCCGGCGCGCGCTCATCGGAAAGGCTTCGAAAGATCAATAAAAGTATCCACTCTTTTACTCTTCCACTTTAAAAAATACCGAACCACCTCTCGTAGATCTATAACAACTCAACTTTTTTAAAAAACGGCTTGTTCGAAAACCGGCCTCCTGAACAAGCGGGGGCACTTCGGGGTTGGTGTTATATGCGCGCAACCATCGGTGGGAAGAATGGAAGGCGACTGGACGAGATCCTGATTGATGCCTTTGATGGACGTTAGAGCGTGATCTGGAGAAGAAGAAGGAGAAGAAGGAGAAGACGGAAGAAGAATTCACCCCCCGCCCGTGGGACAAGAAACGCGCCGCGATCGTTGTTGCGCCTGTAACTTTTGCTACACTGTACCGATTTTCACCGAATTTGGAATTTAATCTATTTATGATAAAGTCCTTTAGTGTGCCAAATTTCATCCACTTCCGTTTAGTACACCCTGAGAAAACAAACATCGTGACGATGGGAAAAGGTGCGCGCGGCCTTCATGGAACATATTATGGTTTGGCGCTGCCGCGCCAACCATGATTACATGCTCTAGCACAATCTAGCTAACGCGTCGACATTTTCCTTCTATTTCTACGCACTGTGCATACAATGCGATCGAACTGCAAACTCCACAAGACCTCTTAGAAGCCGTCCAGAATATCCACTCTGGAGTATACGGCGGCGACAACTGTTTCAAGGGCGCCACTGACGCTCTGAAAAGCGATGAAGAATTTTTCGAGCATACCACAACGCTGTCCTCAAGTCGTCTTCCGCTCGGATTATCGGCCCTTTGTCGAGGTGATGACTGCACGGTCTTAGATATGTGCAAATGAACGCAGTACGGAGAATGAAGTTGCCGACAGCGCTGAACTGTGGAAACACTGAACTGAGCCGCCTAAAGATGGCCGCACTTGAGCCTTCGGCTGACTTTATTTGTCTATTATTGTATTTCTTTTATTTCGGCACGTTTCTACTACATTTCGGCAACTCCCTCCCTCCCTCCCCCTCCCATGCAGGATCGGTAGTGTTTCTTACACGTACACTGGACTGAGCAACCCCCTCCTCTTCTCTGTTGCAGTGGGGCACCGACTACAGTCTATCACTGAAATGTTCCACAGCAACCGCTTCAAACCCAAGTCGATTCGCCACCTCTATCCGGCGACAGTACGCATCGCCTCATTCCCTTCGGAGGTCCTGAACGGTGAGTCAACGTTTGAGTTTTGCTTCTCCCCTGCAGTGATGTGTTCGCTGCCTACTGTTCGAAGTTGGGGGTAAACTGTCACATGCGATGGCCGCCTTCAGGCGATTGCCGTCTAGACGGCAATTGGCTGAAGACGGCAATTGACTGCAACAAGGCAACACGATCACACTGACTACCCGATTGAGACAGGCTTCTGAGAGACGTGCTTCTTATCATACAGATTTTGTGCCATGTAATAACTTTTCTGTGGGATCTTGTCAAATTGATGGATTATTCATTAAATTTATATGACACTAACACACTTTCCACACCTCAATTCACGCCTTCTCACAAGAAGATTCACCCGCTCACAAAATTTTGTGCCTGCTCACTAAGACGTGAAGTCTCTCGGAAGTGTGAGAGGCAATGCAAGTTATCAATGCTGTTGCCTTAATCGGCTACTTCGGTACCTTCAGACGTGCTGCGCAGGGGCAGAGAAAGCACCGAGTTCGAGTGGTCTCCTCAGTCCCACACCGTCCAATTGGCCTCCGAATGCAGGCTCGGTTGCGTCGAAGCCAAGTGAGACCGCTTTCATTATTGCTTGGTCACATCCGGTGAAGTGGCGAGTTCCGTCCCTTCAGAGTATCGGTCGCCCTGTCGCGGACGCTATTTCAACGCATGGCTATCAACGTCGTGGAACCAACGTTAGGGAAAACGTAGTTGAAGAGCGCGATTACTGTAGGTACCCGGATCACCTTATGCGATTAACTATTGTATCGATTGCTTAATTCTCCCTTTTGTGCTGGTCTGCTGGTCAATTCAGGTCAGTTGCTTTTTGGCGCCCCTTTAATATGAGGAAGAAACAGCTCACCTACAGTGCTGTGCAGTACTGTGTCTCATTCAAACTTTCGTAGAGTCTGTAAAAGGTTGTGCTGTGTGTTGTTATTGGCTTGCACGATCTCGATAAGACTAGGAGGCTTTCGACCACGTGGTATGTAGATGGGTTAAATGCACTTTGGGTTACGGTAGCGGTAGAGTATTGACCTTACACGAGGATCGTCTTTCTACGACTTTCTAACGTCGAGATTTGCGTATTTGGCCTGGATAGTATTGATTCATCTTACGCAGTGCACACGGTTCGGCACTTGCATCTGTGAAGTTGCACGTCTATCTTTGACCTGCGCGCATTTCCATAGTCGTCTTTGTGGCGGCCGTCGCGTCCTACAGCGCTTCTTCGGGCCAAGAAGAGCCAACGAAGGAAGCGAATGGAAAGGTCAATGCTTGTTGTGAACGGCAAGGACAACCTTCCAACCAAGCCATTGCGCTTGGATTTTGCCAATTGTCTTGACATTGTCCCAAAATAGTAACTTGTCTTGCCATCATCCTTGTCCTGTGGTGGCTGATTTTGTCATGTCTTTGAACTTGCTTCTCCTGAAAGTGTTCAAAACTTGTCCTTAAGTAAACTGTGCCGTTCTATGTATTGTACACCTTCATTAGTGAATGAGCACTAAACTCCTCAGATGCTCATTCAGTGTGACAGTTAGCAGAACCTTTCTTCACAACCTCAGCCCGATTCCAAGTTTTTTTCGAAATCGGCTATTGTTCACACTCTAAGACGTGCACTGTAAATAGGAAAAGGTTCGGACAAAGCCCGCCAATCCTCATTCAGACTGATAAAACCTCGAAAACAAAATTGCCTAACTTCATACGCTGAAAAGATTCCACCAAAATGGGTCTATCCGAGTTGTTTTCGACTTACAGTCGAATTCGCTGAAAGGCACTGTTTAATCCATTTAAAATTAATCAGGTGGAGTTACCAGGTAAATTTTACCATCCAGGTGGAGTTCGGGCCATACACTTCATTCGACGAACTGATGACCGACTTTCGACGCAAGAACGTGACAGCGTGGTCCAATGGCACCTACTATTGGCGGGCCGTGGCAAAGTTGCAGGTTGTTTATTGCTAATTCTCCGAAAATAAAACAAACCCAAATCCAAAGAGGAATAGTAAAATAGAGGAAAATTATCAACAATCTCAAACTTCAAATTATCGCTATTTCAATTCAAATGATTTCAGGCTGGCGAGAAGCCGACGAACTGTTGCACTTACGTGCAGCGCTGTTTCGGCGGGGCCTTCCGCAATAGCCGACAGCCCGTCATTTACCAGGAACGCGCTCTCATAATTTAAAATAATTTAACGTAAATTAATGCTTCCAACTGCGAAGGTGCATGACAACGCTATATGTCTTCCTGCTTTGTAGTGAATGTTCCCGCGTACGTATATCTCACCGAACAAGGCTAGGAAGGAAACGTGCCACTAAGGTCAGAATGGTTTCACTGCGCCTATCATTTACGTCTGTGAGTAATTCTCACGAGCAGTCAATTCCTGCGCACTCCACAAAGTTCACGATTTAACGTGTCATCCTTGCACCCCAATGATGACACGTGAATACAAGGATAACACGTGAATACGTACTCGACTCACCGCGCAAATAACCGTAAAGGATGCCACGCTAATACTTGACCTGTGTTGTCCACCATCTCAACTCAACTCTGTATGTCTGTTGCCACGCTACCGCAAAGTCTTTCACAAAAACCACACATCGGCACCTGGGCAGAGCCAAACAAAACCAGTAGCTTTACGGAGCAACAATGAAACACCACACAAAACCGCCTGCGGCACTCGGGAAATCGACAGCCATCCGGGTTACGTAAGAAAGTAAACAAAATCACACGGTATCAACAAAATGATTTTACACTCTGAAAAGTTTTATGCAAAATTTTCAAATTTCACAAATCTCCCTCCTCGCTTTCGGAGTCGTCGATAAAGGCCCTTCTGCGCTTCGCTGGCCCCCTCTTCAGCTGAGGAGACCTGAGAGCAATGGGTTTTGAAGTGGTGCGCTCACATCTAATTCTACATTATCATGGTTGGCGCGTCAGCGCCAAACCATAATATGTTCCATCCAGGCCGCGCGCACCTTCTCCAATCATCACGATATTCATTTCTCAGGCGGTACTAAACGGAATTGGATGAAAGTTGGTACACTAAAGGACTCTATCACAAATAGATTAAATTCCAAATTTGGTGAAAATCGGTTAAGTGTAGCGAAAGTTACAGGCCCAGAAAGGATCGCGGCGCGTTTCTTGTCCCACGGGCGGGGGGTGAATTCTTCTCCGTCTTCTCCTTCTTCTCCTTCTTCTTCTCCAGATCACGCTCTAACGTCCATCAGCATCTCGTCTGGCCGCCTTCCGTTCCTGCAACAACAAAGGGCAATGAAATAGTGCTCTATAGGGTAGGAGCGGATTGAGGGGGAGGTGGGAGGTGTCAGTTCGCCCCCCCCTCCCTTTCGGCAAAACCGCCCCCACACCCGTTCCATGCAAATTGCGAGCAAGATTTTCGCCTGCGGCGTTATTTTAGACTATTTTTGAAACAGAAAACGCCACGATCGTCAAAAATTTTCACCTTTGGCGCAAAAAACAGTTTGCCGCTTTGAATATGAGTGACTGCCAAGCAATTTGCATGGAACGGGTGTGTGGGGGCGGTTTTGCCGAAGGGAGGGGGGGGCGAACTGACACCTCCCACCTCCCCTTAATCCGCTCCTACCCATGGCACTACCATCTTGCCCTTTGTTGTTGCAGGAACGGAAGGCGGCCAGACGAGATGCTGATGGACGTTAGAGCGTGATCTGGAGAAAGAAGAAAGGAGAAGAAGGAGAAGACGGAGAAGAATTCACCCCCCCTGGGAAAAAACGCGCCGCGATCCTTTCTGGGCCTGTAACTTTCGCTACACTTAACCGATTTTCACCAAATTTGGAATTTAATTTATTTGTGATAGAGTCCTTTAGTGTACCAACTTTCATCCAATTCCGTTTAGTACCGCCTGAGAAATGAATATCGTGATGATTGGAGAAGGTGCGCGCGGCCTGGATGGAACATATTATGGTTTGGCGCTGACGCGCCAACCATGATAATGTAGAATTAGATGTGAGCGCACCACTTCAAAACCCATTGCTCTCAGGTCTCCTCAGCTGAAGAGGGGGCCAGCGAAGCGCAGAAGGGCCTTTATCGACGACTCCGAAAGCGAGGAGGGAGATTTGTGAAATTTGAAAATTTTGCATAAAACTTTTCAGAGTGTAAAATCATTTTGTTGATACCGTGTGATTTTGTTTACTTTCTTACGTAACCCGGATGGCTGTCGATTTCCCGAGTGCCGCAGGCGGTTTTGTGTGGTGTTTCATTGTTGCTCCGTAAAGCTACTGGTTTTGTTTGGCTCTGCCCAGGTGCCGATGTGTGGTTTTTGTGAAAGACTTTGCGGTAGCGTGGCAACAGACATACAGAGTTGAGTTGAGATGGTGGACAACACAGGTCAAGTATTAGCGTGGCATCCTTTACGGTTATTTGCGCGGTGAGTCGAGTACGTATTCACGTGTTATCCTTGTATTCACGTGTCATCATTGGGGTGCAAGGATGACACGTTAAATCGTGAACTTTGTGGAGTGCGCAGGAATTGACTGCTCGTGAGAATTACTCACAGACGTAAATGATAGGCGCAGTGAAACCATTCTGACCTTAGTGGCACGTTTCCTTCCTAGCCTTGTTCGGTGAGATATACGTACGCGGGAACATTCACTACAAAGCAGGAAGACATATAGCGTTGTCATGCACCTTCGCAGTTGGAAGCATTAATTTACGTTAAATTATTTTAAATTATGAGAGCGCGTTCCTGGTAAATGACGGGCTGTCGGCTATTGCGGAAGGCCCCGCCGAAACAGCGCTGCACGTAAGTGCAACAGTTCGTCGGCTTCTCGCCAGCCTGAAATCATTTGAATTGAAATAGCGATAATTTGAAGTTTGAGATTGTTGATAATTTTCCTCTATTTTACTATTCCTCTTTGGATTTGGGTTTGTTTTATTTTCGGAGAATTAGCAATAAACAACCTGCAACTTTGCCACGGCCCGCCAATAGTAGGTGCCATTGGACCACGCTGTCACGTTCTTGCGTCGAAAGTCGGTCATCAGTTCGTCGAATGAAGTGTATGGCCCGAACTCCACCTGGATGGTAAAATTTACCTGGTAACTCCACCTGATTAATTTTAAATGGATTAAACAGTGCCTTTCAGCGAATTCGACTGTAAGTCGAAAACAACTCGGATAGACCCATTTTGGTGGAATCTTTTCAGCGTATGAAGTTAGGCAATTTTGTTTTCGAGGTTTTATCAGTCTGAATGAGGATTGGCGGGCTTTGTCCGAACCTTTTCCTATTTACAGTGCACGTCTTAGAGTGTGAACAATAGCCGATTTCGAAAAAAACTTGGAATCGGGCTGAGGTTGTGAAGAAAGGTTCTGCTAACTGTCACACTGAATGAGCATCTGAGGAGTTTAGTGCTCATTCACTAATGAAGGTGTACAATACATAGAACGGCACAGTTTACTTAAGGACAAGTTTTGAACACTTTCAGGAGAAGCAAGTTCAAAGACATGACAAAATCAGCCACCACAGGACAAGGATGATGGCAAGACAAGTTACTATTTTGGGACAATGTCAAGACAATTGGCAAAATCCAAGCGCAATGGCTTGGTTGGAAGGTTGTCCTTGCCGTTCACAACAAGCATTGACCTTTCCATTCGCTTCCTTCGTTGGCTCTTCTTGGCCCGAAGAAGCGCTGTAGGACGCGACGGCCGCCACAAAGACGACTATGGAAATGCGCGCAGGTCAAAGATAGACGTGCAACTTCACAGATGCAAGTGCCGAACCGTGTGCACTGCGTAAGATGAATCAATACTATCCAGGCCAAATACGCAAATCTCGACGTTAGAAAGTCGTAGAAAGACGATCCTCGTGTAAGGTCAATACTCTACCGCTACCGTAACCCAAAGTGCATTTAACCCATCTACATACCACGTGGTCGAAAGCCTCCTAGTCTTATCGAGATCGTGCAAGCCAATAACAACACACAGCACAACCTTTTACAGACTCTACGAAAGTTTGAATGAGACACAGTACTGCACAGCACTGTAGGTGAGCTGTTTCTTCCTCATATTAAAGGGGCGCCAAAAAGCAACTGACCTGAATTGACCAGCAGACCAGCACAAAAGGGAGAATTAAGCAATCGATACAATAGTTAATCGCATAAGGTGATCCGGGTACCTACAGTAATCGCGCTCTTCAACTACGTTTTCCCTAACGTTGGTTCCACGACGTTGATAGCCATGCGTTGAAATAGCGTCCGCGACAGGGCGACCGATACTCTGAAGGGACGGAACTCGCCACTTCACCGGATGTGACCAAGCAATAATGAAAGCGGTCTCACTTGGCTTCGACGCAACCGAGCCTGCATTCGGAGGCCAATTGGACGGTGTGGGACTGAGGAGACCACTCGAACTCGGTGCTTTTCTTGCCCCTGCGCAGCACGTCTGAAGGTACCGAAGTAGCCGATTAAGGCAACAGCATTGATAACTTGCATTGCCTCTCACACTTCCGAGAGACTTCACGTCTTAGTGAGCAGGCACAAAATTTTGTGAGCGGGTGAATCTTCTTGTGAGAAGGCGTGAATTGAGGTGTGGAAAGTGTGTTAGTGTCATATAAATTTAATGAATAATCCATCAATTTGACAA
Source organism: Linhomoeus sp. GSCO2_2 (assembly GCA_030248115.1). NCBI lineage: Eukaryota > Metazoa > Nematoda > Chromadorea > Monhysterida > Linhomoeidae > Linhomoeus > Linhomoeus sp. GSCO2_2. The sequence continues at coordinate 13,482 of JASAMZ010008700.1, read as the reverse complement.
GATCCCACAGAAAAGTTATTACATGGCACAAAATCTGTATGATAAGAAGCACGTCTCTCAGAAGCCTGTCTCAATCGGGTAGTCAGTGTGATCGTGTTGCCTTGTTGCAGTCAATTGCCGTCTTCAGCCAATTGCCGTCTAGACGGCAATCGCCTGAAGGCGGCCATCGCATGTGACAGTTTACCCCCAACTTCGAACAGTAGGCAGCGAACACATCACTGCAGGGGAGAAGCAAAACTCAAACGTTGACTCACCGTTCAGGACCTCCGAAGGGAATGAGGCGATGCGTACTGTCGCCGGATAGAGGTGGCGAATCGACTTGGGTTTGAAGCGGTTGCTGTGGAACATTTCGAGTGATAGACTGTAGTCGGTGCCCCACTGCAACAGAGAAGAGGAGGGGGTTGCTCAGTCCAGTGTACGTGTAAGAAACACTACCGATCCTGCATGGAGGGGGGAGGGAGGGAGGGAGTTGCCGAAATGTAGTAGAAACGTGCCGAAATAAAAGAAATACAATAATAGACAAATAAAGTCAGCCGAAGGCTCAAGTGCGGCCATCTTTAGGCGGCTCAGTTCAGTATTTCCACAGTTCAGCGCTGTCGGCAACTTCATTCTCCGTACTGCGTTCATTTGCACATATCTAAGACCGTGCAGTCATCACCTCGACAAAGGGCCGATAATCCGAGCGGAATACGACTTGAGGACAGCGTTGTGGTATGCTCGAAAAATTCTTCATTGCTTTCAGAGCGTCAGTGGCGCCCTTGAAACAGTTGTCGCCGCCGTATACTCCAGAGTGGATATTCTGGACGGCTTCTAAGAGGTCTTGTGGAGTTTGCAGTTCGATCGCATTGTATGCACAGTGCGTAGAAATAGAAGGAAAATGTCGACGCGTTAGCTAGATTGTGCTAGAGCATGTAATCATGGTTGGCGCGGCAGCGCCAAACCATAATATGTTCCATGAAGGCCGCGCGCACCTTTTCCCATCGTCACGATGTTTGTTTCTCAGGGTGTACTAAACGGAAGTGGATGAAATTTGGCACACTAAAGGACTTTATCATAAATAGATTAAATTCCAAATTTGGTGAAAATCGGTACAGTGTAGCAAAAGTTACAGGCGCAAAAAGGATCGCGGCGCGTTTCTTGTCCCACGGGCGGGGGGTGAATTCTTCTCCGTCTTCTCCTTCTTCTCCTTCTTCTTCTCCAGATCACGCTCTAACGTCCATCAAAGGCATCAATCAGGATCTCGTCCAGTCGCCTTCCATTCTTCCCACCGATGGTTGCGCGCATATAACACCAACCCCCGAAGTGCCCCCGCTTGTTCAGGAGGCCCTGCATAGGTGTCCCAAAATTGTCCTGTTAAGTTTTGTGCGTGCCTCGAAGTGCCCCCGCTCGTTCAGGAGGCCCTGCATAGGTGTCCCAAAATTGTCCTGTTAAGTTTTGTGCGTGCCTCAAAGTGCCCCCGCTCGTTCAGGAGGCCCTGCATAGGTGTCTCAAAATTGTCCTGTTCGCTTTGTGCGTGCCTCAAAGTGCCCCCGCTCGTTCAGGAGGTCCTGCATAGGTGTCCCAAAATTGTCCTGTTAAGTTTTGAGCGTGCCTCAAAGTGCCCCCGCTTTTCAGGAGGCCCTGCATAGGTGTCCCAAAATTGTCCTGTTCGCTTTGTGCGTGCCTCAAAGTGCCCCCGCTCGTTCAGGAGGCCCTGCATAGGTGTCCCATAATTGTCCTGTTCGTTTGTACGTGCCTCAAAGTGCCCCCGCTCGTTCAGGAGGCCCTGCATAGGTGTCCCAAAATTGTCCTGTTAAGTTTTGAGCGTGCCTCAAAGTGCCCCCGCTTTTCAGGAGGCCCTGCATAGGTGCCCCAAAATTGTCCTGTTAAGTTTTGTGCGTGCCTCAAAGTGCCCCGCTCGTTCAGGAGGCCCTGCATAGGTGTCCCAAAATTGTCCTGTTAAGTTTTGAGCGTGCCTCAAAGTGCCCCCGCTCGTTCAGGAGGCCCCGCATACGTGACCCAAAATGTTCTACTCGTGTTGTGCGAGCCTCAAAGTGCCCCCCGCTCGTTCAGGAGGCCCTGCATGCGTGTTACCAAATTGCCCTGCTCGTCCCGTACGTTACCAAAATATGTCAAACTCGTACGAGAGCCTTTACAGTCGTGTCTCAAGGTGGCCTACATCGGTAACGTGGGTTGATTGGCTCCGCCAATCAAAAAGTTAGAGTATTTCATGTAAAATGCCTAAAGGCAGAAAGGGGAATATGTTCCAAGTATGAAGCATGTAAAAGTAAGAGTATTAAACGATATTCCTATGGTGTAGCAAATGCGGCGCTTTGCGCCGCCCACCAATTTGTTAAAGAAAGAATAGTACCAGTATTGATTGAAAGAAAGCATTTTCGACTAAAATCATCCACACAAACTGCGCAAAGGTCAGTAGTAAGTGCAAGATCATTAGGGAGTGAAACGTGGCAGTGGCACTGGCACGCCCTAAGCACAGAGTAGAAATTGGGGAGTAGCACAATTTTTAGGGAGCAGAAAACTTTTTTGGGGAGTAAGAGAATTAAGGGCGGAGTAAGAGGATTTAGGGAGTCGATTTCAGGAGTAGAATTGATGGAGTAGCTGAAATCGTGCACCAGTGGCAGTGCCTTCAATTATACCTGTTCTCGCCATCTCTCTTTCCTCCCCTCATCTCTCCCTTATTCACTGTCCCCTTCCTCTCTCCTGTCCCATGGGAAGGGGGGTCTATTTGAGACTTGCGCAATTTTTGGCCAGACGAATTTTGCTCCTCCCACTTTTTACTCAGCACATTTTGGGCACCGAATTTTATTGCGTGGTATATTTATTTACACAGCAGATTTTGCACAGCAAACTTTCTTACGACCATTTTTGCATCCATTTCCACCCAACCTTGCTTCTCTCTCACTTCAATGAGCCTACTGGCGTTTTGGCTATGACTCGTCTATTTGGAATGGGGCGTCTATTGGAGGCTTGCGCAATTTTGGACAATTAGCTCCTCTACACAGCAGATTTCGTGCAGCAAATTTTCTACACAGCGCAGCAGCAGAATTCATCCACCACTTGAGCGCGTCTCCTCCCTTCCCCTCCCTCCCTCCTGCCATGGGGGACTGGGAGGGGGGACTGGGGGGCACACAGTCAAAGCTTTGATTCGCACAGAATATTACTGTAATATCGAACTCACACGTCCTGGAGAGACCAGCGCCTCCACACAGCAAAAGCAAATGGCAATGCCTCCACAACTGAGAAAGCTCAATGCGTCTGGCGACCTCAAAATAGCGCCCAGGACAACACGAGCTCTACCAGTTGCGTCTGGCCCGAATTGGACGATTTGCAGAGGCGAGCCTGAAATTCAAAGGAGTATCCTGGACGTACATAGGAATAATCGACCGCAAAATCGACTATCGCAAAATAATCGATCGCAAAAGATTCAAATTTTGGCTACAAAATTGCACACAAATACGAAATTACGAAACGGTGGCGCAAAGTTTCGAGCGTCGAATATCCAGCGACACTAGCAGCTACTTTAGAAATCGAAATCTCCGAATCCTGTACGCACAATCGCCCGCGAGAGAATAAAGTTCAAATTTTATCTACAAATGTGGGCATAAATTTAAAATTACGAATCGGAGGCAGAAGGTTTCTAGCACCGAATGTGAGGCGGCACTAGCCGGCAATTTAGACATCGAAATCTCCGAAATCGAGCGTCAAATTCGTTCGCCATTGAATAAAGTTCGAAAACTCCTCAAAATAATATGGAATTTGACTCACCGCGAAAAAATCCGCCATACGTCCTTCATCCCTTTGCGTAGGGAGTCGTTCTTGCCACCATTTCAAAGCGCGCGTCAAGCAGAAGCCAGCCGACGGCACCACGACGCCCTCCCGGTTTGAATTTCACCGGTAAATTCGCCTCCAAAAATCAAAACTGACTGCTGAAATCGAAGAATCGAGCAAACCACTTATCCCAACAAATCAAATTTTCATATATAACACTAAAGCATAGACACTTTCAGAGCGGATACGCCCAAGGTCGCGCCGCGGCAGGACGGAGCAAATTCAAACGTGTTCAAACGCGTTTGAGAATTTTTGGCGCGAAAACAGTGTTTGGGCACTATTGTAGCTTATAGTATGTTCTATTGTAGCTTCCTGTTCATCATTTTACTAAATAGACGCACCTTTTTATCGTCTTTAACGCCCAAATTAGGGGATAAAACAACCAGGGCAGCTCATAAATTTCACTCCAGAGTCCACTTTCGTCATGGCTCTCGAAAACTGCACTTCCGTCGCTGATTTGAATAGTATAATTCGGGCGAAGATTCACGAGAAGATCCCAGGGCTGGCCAGCGCCCTGTTGGAAAGGTACCTGGAGCTTGAGCCGCAAGGGCGCGTCCCCCTTGGCGATGCTCACTTCTGGTCCTTCCTCGACGACTCCCCCCAGACCTCTGCCGATGAAAAGCCGTCTCGCGGCTCGTTTAGTCAAGTAGTCGGTACGTCTAGCCCCCCTTCTCCGAAGAGAGCCCGTCTCGACGACGCCTACAGCCCTTCCGACTCGCCTGTGCAGTTTGGCGCCGGATCTGAGCCCTTCACTGTGGAGCCGCAAGGAGAGAGAGTCTCCGCCAAGTTCGGTCTCAAGGAGAAGTACTACAGGTGCGCTAGCGTTTTCTTATTTCGTTGCGTCTTTTATCTTTCATGGCGTTTTCGCATTTCGTGTTGCGTATTGTATAGGTAAAGGTGCAGTGCGGGCGGTCACTATCACAGGTATACCTCTGCGGCTCTAAGTCTGTGTTCTGAGGGTTCGTGGAGTGACCAATGCCCGCATTGTATCCGTTCTCCGAAAGCTTCGCAGCAATTAGGAGACTCCTTTTTTCACACCTCGGCATACCGTACGCACAATGGGGTGGAAAGGGCCATGTTGCATCAACCACGTTGCTGTGCATGGTCAAGTACGCCCCAGGCCACGCCCGCATCGTAGCCCCATGAAGCGAGGGGTCCGCACAGTATTCCGCACAGTATTTTGAAGCACCAACGCGAACACACAGCTATGCAGAAGTTACCGATATTCGTGACACCGATTAGGTAAAGGTGCAGTGCGGGCGGTCACTATCTACAGGTGTGCCCTTGCGGCTTTTAAGTCTTGTTCTGGGGAGTCGTAGTAGTGACCAATGCCCGCATTGTATCCGTTCTCCGAAAGCTTCGCAGCAATTAGGAGACTCCTTTTTTCACACCTCGGCATACCGTACGCACAATGGGGTGGAAAGGGCCATGTTGCATCAACCACGTTGCTGTGCATGGTCAAGTACGCCCCAGGCCACGAGCGCATCGTAGCCCCATGAAGCGAGGGGTCCGCACAGTATTCCACACAGTATTCTGAAGCACCAACGCGAACACACAGCTATGCAGAAGTTACCGATATTCGTGGCACCGTATTTCCGTCATGTCCGATATTCGACGCACCGCATTTCCGTCATGTTCCATAAATGTAGTAATGGGTTCTGCACAGATTTACTATGGTAACCCGCTGTTTCAAACGTCTTTCCCAGGTTGCACTTCGACGAGGGCAGTTTCACTGGCGACGGCGACTTGGAGAAGGGAATCGGGGCCTTGATCGAGGCCGCCTTCGCCGACGCTCCCCTCAACGCCAGAGTTGGCCTGCGCATGACCCACGCCGACCTGCCCTACCCCTTCAAGATCCACGCCTCCAGACGGGAGACTCTCAGCGCGGAGAAGGTGCTCGCCCAGCTGGCCAAGGTCCTGCAGTCGAATCGGCACCTGCGCGTGGTCGACCTGGACATCGAGGCCTACACAGTGGTGCTCCCCGCGGCCGGCGCCCTGCCTTCCACTGTCAATTTCGCCCGATTTCTGGAGGCCAAGTCGAAGAAGAATGGCTCCCTCTTCATGCTGCGGAATGAGGACAATCTGTGCATGGCGAGGTGAGAATTTGAGTTGTGCCTTATTTCGCGGTTATATTTTACTGCTTCGTAATGTTGGTCAATTGTCAAAATTGCTCACATATTGTCCAGAATTCCACTTGACGAAATTTTCCACCCTTACTAAAACTTCAAATTTGTCCCGAAATTTAGGGCGATCGTTTTGGGCAAGGCTCTGGCTCTGAAGAAGCTCTCTGCGGAAGGCAAGAAGGAGTGGGAGAGGCTTCGGAGGGACGACAAGCGCAGTGGTCTGCAGAAGAAGGCGGCCATTCAACTGTGCAGGTTCGTTTTGCATGTTTTTGACGCGCGGCCAGAAAACTTGCAATATCTCTCTATCCCGACCGAATATTTTGGTGGCTCTAATTTAATTAGGTACCTACAGATCTGACAATGCATAAGAGCACGACAAATTTTTGCCGCTCTGCGTATTTGGCTCTCTGTGTTTGTTTTTGTGCCGCGCAGCGGAAATTACCACAAATTTATCGATCATTGCTAATATCTCCCTGTTCCCATCGAATATTTGGCTCGCTCTAATTTAATTAGGTACCTACACATCTTACAGGCCATAAGAGCACGCCAAATTTTTGCCGCTCTGCGTATTTTTCTCTCTGTGCTTGTTTTAGTGTGGTGCGCAGCGTAAATTACAATATCTTTCGATTTATGTGAAGTGTGGCGCCGATTCCAATTTAATTAGGTGGCAGCACACCTGACTCATGTAATTGGAAAGGAATTTTTGCCGCTCTGCGTATTTTTCTCTCTGTGGCGTGTTTCTGTGTCGGCGCGGCGTAAATAACGCAAAACTTCGATAACTCTTGATTTCTCCAAAATTTTTTGCCGCTTGCAATTTAATTAGCTCCCAACACATCTGGCAATCCGTATGAATTCGAGAAATTTTTGCCGCTCTGCGTATTTTGCCCTCTGTGGCGTATTTTTGTGGCGCGCACTCCCAAAGTCCACAATTTCCACTGTTCTAGAGACGCTGGCGTCAGTGAGGTCGGCCCTCACGATCTGGCGGACGCTGACAAGATGGTCAAGGCGCTGGGGGACCAGTTCCAGCTGAAGATCTGGCGCTTGGGCAAGCACGAGGACGACGTCGTCTACCAGTCGCCTCCCGCCACCCACGTCATCAAGCTGCTGATCGACCCCTCTGGCCACTGCTGGCTCGTGAAGTCGATGTGCGCCTTCCTCGGCTCCAACTACTTTTGCGACGCCTGCAATCGTCCATACCACCTGAGGACTCAGCACATGTGGGTACATGGTGTTATTTCTCTAAGTTTTTTGTTATTTTAGTCCAATTGTCTGATGAGATATTTCAAACCTTCTTCAGATGCGTCTCCAGTTGCAAGTACTGCTTCTCTGAGGGGACTCCAGACCACCCCAAGGAAGGGTCCGACTTTATCCAGTGCAAGGATTGCCACCGCAATTTGCCCTCCAGGGCCTGCTACGACCTTCACAAGGTCAAGCCCCCACCCAGTCGCAGTGGCCTCCCCACATTCTCCACCTGCGAGAGGCTCTCCATTTGCCAAGGCTGTGGTCGCCAGGTGTGTGTTTTGTGTTTTGTAATACTGTTATGCCGCCAGATTTGTACAGGGTGTTTTTTGAGCGCAATAGCCGCTCTCAATGTGTACAGGGTGTCTTGTGAACGTAATATCGACAGCTAATGTGTACAGGGTGTTTTATGCATTGTAATATCGCCGCTAAGTGTGTTTTAATAGGATGTTTTCATAGTGGCAGTTTGTGCACAGGGTGCATGTGTGCTTCCCTGAATATCGACACATGACTTGAATATAGACTGCAGTGTTAGAAACATCTCACTACAGGGTGTCGTAAAGCACTCCATATGCTAGACTACACTTTGCAGGTGCGCAGAGAGGAGACGCACAAGTGTGGAGTTGTCAAATGCCGAGTTTGCAAGGAAGACTACCCAAGTGGAGAGATGGGAATGCCCCGTTTGTTCAAATTTCCATGCAAAATTTTTGAAATTTCAAATTTTTCAGGAGCACCTGTGCTACATGCAGGTGGAGGAGAAGGAGGAGGTCGGCTTCGCCCGCTACATCTTCTACGACCTGGAAAGTTCGGCCTACGACCCTCTGGAAGGCGACCCAAATAAGCTGCGCCACCAGCCCCTGTACTGCGTCGCCCAAATAGTCACCACCGCCTGCGCCGACACCTGGGACAGAGACGCCTTCTGCGCCCACTGCAAGTCCAACCACCAGGAGATCTTCGTGGTGGCGCAGGACGAACAGATTGTCGTAGCCGCGCCCTGGAAAATTTGGCAAAAAGTGAAAAATTCGGGAAAATTTAAAAATTTGAAAAAGTGAAAAAATTCGCTAAATTTTCGAAAACGATAGAAATATTCCCACCGTAGTGGGCGAAGATGACGGCGCCGGCGAAGCGGTCGAAGTCCAAGGCAAACTGGAGGAACTTGGCCACACAGTCGTCGCCCACGAAGATCTCCTGGTGGTTGGACTTGCAGTGGGCACAGAAGGCGTCCCTGTCCCAGGTGTCGGCGCAGGCGGTGGTGACCATTTGGGCGACGCAGTAGAGAGGCTGGTGGCGCAGCTTATTCGGATCGCCTTCCAAAGGGTCGTAGGCCGAACTCTCCAGGTCGTAGAAAATGTAGCGGGCGAAGCCGACCTCCTCCTTCTCCTCCACCTGCATGTAGCACAGGTGTTCCTGAATAATTTGAAATTTCGAAAATTTTGCGCGGAAATTATAACAAACGGAGCGCTCCCACCTCTCCACTCGGGTAGTCTTCCTTGCAAACTCGGCATTTGACCACTCCACACTTGTGGGTCTTTCCCCGCTCGACCTGCAAAGTGTAGTCTAGCATATATATGGAGTGCTTTACGACACCCCGTAGTGAGATGTTTCTAACACTGTAGTCGATTTCTAACACTCTGTAGTCGATATTCTAGTCAGAAGTTGCTGTTAGACTCTCCCTGTACATATCTGCCATATTGAAACTCGATTAAAACACATACAGCGCATAAAACACCCTGTACACATTTGCTGTCGATATCACGTTCACAAGACACCCTGTACACATCTGATATCGAAATTACGCGCACAAAACACCCTGTACACACCTAGCGGCGATAAAACACCCACAAAACACGCTGTACTCACCTGCCGACCACACCCTTGGCAAATCGAGAGCCTCTCGCAGGTGGAGAATGTGGGGAGTCCATTATTGGCCGGCGGCGGCTTGACCTTGTGAAGGTCGTAGCAGACTCTGGAGGGCAAATTGCGGTGACAATCCTTGCACTGGATGAAGTCGGACCCCTCCTTGGGGTGGTCCCCTTGCCCCTCAGAGAAGCAGTACTTGCAACTGGAGACGCATCTGAAGAAGTGCTATGTTTTCATGGCATTTCAGAGAGGTAGTTGACGGACACTCACACTTACATACACACTCAAATAGCACACCCTGTACCCACCTATGCCTTGCCCTCAGGTGGTATGGACGATTGCAGGCGTCGCAAAAGTAGTTGGAGCCGAGGAAGGCGCACATCGACTTCACAAGCCAGCAGTGACCAGACGGGTCGATCAGCAGCTTGATGACGTGGGTGGCGGGAGGGGACTGGTAGACGACGTCGTCCTCGTGCTTGCCCAAGCGCCAGATCTTCAAATGAAACTGGTCGCCGAGCGCCTTGACCATCTTGTCAGCGTCGGCCAGATCGTGAGGGCCCACTTCACTGACGCCAGCGTCTCTAGAATGGTGGAAATTGCGGATTTTAGGAGTGCGCCACATAAAGAAACAAACACAGAGAGCTAAATACGCAGAGCGGCAAAAATTTCTCGCGTTCCCATTTGTTGACAGATGTGCTGGGAGCTAATTAAATTTGAAACGGCGAAAAATTTTGGAGAAATCAAGAGATATTGGAGTTCTGCGTTATTTACGCCGCGCGATGCTAAAACACGCCACAGAGAGCTAAATACGCAAAGCGGCAAAAATTTTTCCAATTCCTTTGAATGGTCAGGTGTGCTGCCACCTAATTAAATTGGAATCGGCGCCACACTTCACATAAATCGAAAGATATTGTAATTTACGCCGCACCACACTAAAACACGCTACAGATTGCTAAATACGCAGAGCGGCAAAATTTTCTCGTGTTCCTATAGACTGTCAGATGTGTAGACACCTAATTAAATTGAAGCCAGCCCAATATTCGATCGGAGCAAAGAGATATTGCAAGTTTTGCTATTTTTACGCCGCACGACACTAAAACACGCTACAGATTGCTAAATACGCAGAGCGGCAAAATTGTTTTTGAATTCTTGATTGTCAGATGCGCTGGGACCTAATTAAATTGGAGCCACCCAAATATTCGATCGGGATAGAGAGATATTGCAAATTTTCCGGCCGCGCGTAAAAAAACATGCAAAACGAACCTGCACAGTTGAATGGCCGCCTTCTTCTGCAGACCACTGCGCTTGTCGTCCCTCCGAAGCCTCTCCCACTCCTTCTTGCCTTCCGCAGAGAGCTTCTTCAGAGCCAGAGCCTTGCCCAAAACGATCGCCCTAAATTTCAGGACAAATTTGAAGTTTTAGTAAGGGTGGAAAATTTCGTCAAATGGAATTCTGGACAATATGTGAGCATTTTTGATTTTGACAATTGACCATAAATTACGAAGCAGCAAAATACAACCGCGAAATAAGGCACAACTCAAATTGTCACCTCGCCATGCACAGATTGTCCTCATTCCGCAGCATGAAGAGGGAGCCATTCTTCTTCGACTTGGCCTCCAGAAATCGGGCGAAATTGACCGTGGAAGGCAGGGCGCCGGCCGCGGGGAGCACCACAGTGTAGGCCTCGATGTCCAGGTCGACCACCCGCAGGTGCCGATTCGACTGCAGGACCTTGGCCAGCTGGGCGAGCACCTTCTCCGCGCTGAGAGTCTCCCGTCGAGACGCGTGGATCTTGAAGGGGTAGGGCAGGTCGGCGTGGGTCATGCGCAGGCCAACTCTGGCGTTGAGGGGAGCGTCGGCGAAGGCGGCCTCGATCAAGGCCCCGAGTCCCTTCTCCAAGTCGCCGTCGCCAGTGAAACTGCCCTCGTCGAAGTGCAACCTGGGAAAGACGTTTGAAACGGCGGGTTACCATAGTAAATCTGTGCAGAACCCATTACTACATTTATGGAACATGACGGAAATGCGGTGCGTCGAATATCGGACATGACGGAAATACGGTGCCACGAATATCGGTAACTTCTGCATAGCTGTGTGTTCGCGTTGGTGCTTCAAAATACTGTGCGCAATACTGTGCGGACCCCTCGCTTCATGGGGCTACGATGCGCTCGTGGCCTGGGGCGTACTTGACCATGCACAGCAACGTGGTTGATGCAACATGGCCCTTTCCACCCCATTGTGCGTACGGTATGCCGAGGTGTGAAAAAAGGAGTCTCCTAATTGCTGCGAAGCTTTCGGAGAACGGATACAATGCGGGCATTGGTCACTACTACGACTCCCCAGAACAAGACTTAAAAGCCGCAAGGGCACACCTGTAGATAGTGACCGCCCGCACTGCACCTTTACCTAATCGGTGTCACGAATATCGGTAACTTCTGCATAGCTGTGTGTTCGCGTTGCTGCTTCAAAATACTGTGCGGAATACTGTGCGGACCCCTCGCTTCATGGGGCTACGATGCGGGCGTGGCCTGGGGCGTACTTGACCATGCACAGCAACGTGGTTGATGCAACATGGCCCTTTCCACCCCAATGTGCGTACGGTATGCCGAGGTGTGAAAAAAGGGAGTCTCCTAATTGCTGCGAAGCTTTCGGAGAACGGATACAATGCGGGCATTGGTCACTCCACGAACCCTCAGAACACAGACTTAGAGCCGCAGAGGTATACCTGTGATAGTGACCGCCCGCACTGCACCTTTACCTATACAATACGCAACACGAAATGCGAAAACGCCATGAAAGATAAAAGACGCAACGAAATAAGAAAACGCTAGCGCACCTGTAGTACTTCTCCTTGAGACCGAACTTGGCGGAGACTCTCTCTCCTTGCGGCTCCACAGTGAAGGGCTCAGATCCGGCGCCAAACTGCACAGGCGAGTCGGAAGGGCTGTAGGCGTCGTCGAGACGGGCTCTCTTCGGAGAAGGGGGGCTAGACGTACCGACTACTTGACTAAACGAGCCGCGAGACGGCTTTTCATCGGCAGAGGTCTGGGGGGAGTCGTCGAGGAAGGACCAGAAGTGAGCATCGCCAAGGGGGACGCGCCCTTGCGGCTCAAGCTCCAGGTACCTTTCCAACAGGGCGCTGGCCAGCCCTGGGATCTTCTCGTGAATCTTCGCCCGAATTATACTATTCAAATCAGCGACGGAAGTGCAGTTTTCGAGAGCCATGACGAAAGTGGACTCTGGAGTGAAATTTGTGAGCTGCCCTGGTTGTTTTATCCCCTAATTTGGGCGTTAAAGACGATAAAAAGGTGCGTCTATTTAGTAAAATGATGAACAGGAAGCTACAATAGAACATACTATAAGCTACAATAGTGCCCAAACACTGTTTTCGCGCCAAAAATTCTCAAACGCGTTTGAACACGTTTGAATTTGCTCCGTCCTGCCGCGGCGCGACCTTGGGCGTATCCGCTCTGAAAGTGTCTATGCTTTAGTGTTATATATGAAAATTTGATTTGCTGGGATAAGTGGTTTGCTCGATTCTTCGATTTCAGCCGTCAGTTTTGATTTTTGGAGGCGAATTTACCGGTGAAATTCAAACCGGGAGGGCGTCGTGGTGCCGTCGGCTGGCTTCTGCTTAACGCGCGCTTTGAAATGGTGGCAAGAACGACTCCCTACGCAAAGGGATGAAGGACGTATGGCGGATTTTCTCGCGGTGAGTCAAATTCCATATTATTTTGAGGAGTTTTCGAACTTTATTCAATCGCGAACGAATTTGACGCTCGATTTCGGAGATTTCGATGTCTAAATTGCCGGCTAGTGCCGCCTCACATTCGGTGCTAGAAACCTTCTGCCTCCGATTCGTAATTTTAAATTTATGCCCACATTTGTAGATAAAATTTGAACTTTATTCTCTCGCGGGCGATTGTGCGTACAGGATTCGGAGATTTCGATTTCTAAAGTAGCTGCTAGTGTCGCTGGATATTCGACGCTCGAAACTTTGCGCCACCGTTTCGTAATTTCGTATTTGTGTGCAATTTTGTAGCCAAAATTTGAATCTTTTGCGATCGATTATTTTGCTATAGTCGATTTTGCGGTCAATTGTTCTTACGTACGTCCGTGATACTCCTTTGAATTCCAGGCTCGCCTCTGCAAATCGTCCAATTCGGGCCAGACGCAACTGGTAGAGCTCATGTTGTCCTGGGCGCTACTTTGAGTCGCCAGGCGCATTGAGCTTTCTCAGTTGTTGAGGCGTTGCCATTTGCTGTGTGGCGCCGCTGGTCTCTCCAGGACGTGTGAGTTCGATATTACAGTAATTCTCTGTGCGAATCATCGCGGCGCGAAACTGTGTGCACCCAGCCCCCCCCCGTCCCGCCTTGAGGGGAGGGTGGGAGGGGAAGGGAGGAGACGCGCTCAAGTGGTGGATGAATTCTGCTGC
>JASAMZ010008698.1:0-62090 GCA_030248115.1 Linhomoeus sp. GSCO2_2 | reverse complement strand
CAAGCAATAAGAAGTAATTGCCTGCCAAGTGTAGACTTCATGGCCACCTACTGCACCTACTGCTCCTAAACAAGCACTCGCGGTAGTTGCTCGAGAGCTGTAGATGTGTCGATGCAGGTCGACGGACCACCCTTCGCTGCGACAAGTTGAGGGTGGCGAGGCATCGTCGAAGACACACTACGATGACCAAGCTACCCCCCATCAGGCAGGCGGCAGCCGCCTACGCCCGCCCGATAGTACTACTTTCACACACTCAAAAGCCGCACCCTGCGCATTTCCCATCCATTGAGGGATCGCCCGTCCAGTACGCTGAAGGGGCGTGTGGCGAGTCCGGCATTCGACGATTGAAAAGCGGCGGCCGACGTATGGTGGGGGAAAGGTAATAGGACACCACCACGGCCGTTCACAAGAAGTGCCGGGGGCGGCAGCATCCGCAGTTGGGAATTCCAAATTCCAGGGCAAATATTTGGCTCGGCGCATGACTGACGCGAAGGTAGGTGGGACGATTCAGCTTCTCGCCTCCCTCCCACATGTCGCGCAAGGGCCGCTTCCCAGAAAAGGAGACAGGACAGAAAATACAACGCGGCAGCGAATATTTGGAAGGCGGGCTTGAAGAACGAGCCAGCCGTACACAACGGAGGGCGAGGGAGTCAGCCGCAGGCAGAAGACGGCCGGTCGTCAGAGCGACAACGCGTCGCCTCATCACTCATCAGCGCTGCGCAGTGGATGATTTTGACGCGCCGAAAGCCAGAGATGGAGGCCGGAATGTCGCCGCGCCGCTTGCGCTCACCTGTGGTGCGCACGGCCCTAGACATGTCGCTGTCGCTGTAGAGGCTGTCGTTGACGTGGACGCGAAGGAAGACGCGATAGAGCCTGCCTGGCCTCAGAGGGCCGTTGCAGTAGGAGGAGTGGTCGTCGGGGCGCGAGGCGCATTCGCCGTCCACCCCCACCACCTCCGTCACCACCGAAGGAAGCTGGCCGCTGACGGCGCTCAGAGGACGCTCCACGGCCACGTAGGGAGGCCAGACCTCCAGTAGCTGCACCTCGCGCCAACTCTGAAGTGAGATAGTACGCAGCGATGCGATGCCACACTACCAACGAGCTTCGCAAGCATCAATTATTGTCGCCTAACCCTTATAGGTTGGCAGTGGTAAGGCGTAACTGTTGCCGAATACATACGTGTGTTACGTATTCAAATATTCCAATACGGGTATCGCCAACGCCGCGCCGACTCACATAAGGCACACCAACGGCGGGGAAGTCGAGGCTGCTCTGCTGCTCCACCACCACCACCGAGTACTTGGTCAGAAGGCCGTTTCTGTGGTCGAACATCGCCGCCGCCGCGAAGCTGATACTGAAGTCCGTCGACCGAACCGTGTTCGACAGAATCTCCGGCGAGCTTCGAGGTTTCGGCGGCGCTGAAGAAAGTACATCGATTGTCGCGTCTGGAGGAATAACTAAAACATGCCCAGAAGAGCTTACCGGATATAGGCATCGTCGCCAAGTTGCGCACTTCTGCAAAGCGGCCGACATTGGCCACAGTGGCGTCGGTCACCTCGCCCAGACCTGCGCTCGTGTTGGCCGCCAGACTGATGAGGTAGCTCTGACCGCCGACCAATCCATCTATCACTTCCGTCATATGCCCATCCAATGTCGACGACGCCACGTCGACGACGCGCTCGCGTTCTCCTGCGACTGGCGTTTTCGTTGGCACCACCCAGATACGGTAGCCGCGAATCACGCCGTTCGGCGCGGCGGGCCTTCCCCAACTCAAGAGGGCCGAACGCGAGTCTCGAATCGTCACGGAGGGATTGGCGACGGGGCCGGGAGCGCTCTCCAGCGTCTCGAAGGGGACCGCGTCCAGGAAACTCCGCTTCGCCTCACAGCGGTCGTCGTCCTCCTCCCCAGAGCAGGTCACGACCCCCTCCACTCGGTATTTCGTGTACGGGCGCAGTCCGGACAGGGAAACCGCCACTCCTTCTTCTCTAGTAGCGAGTTCTGCTGCCGTCACGGTGCGCTCGTCGACGATTCGGTCGCCGACCACCATCCGGTTGAGCAGCTCGACGGCGCAGGCGGAACTGACGGCGGCCTGCGCCCCGCTGGAAGCTTCGAGGTTCACCAGCAACTGCGCCGACTCCGCCGCCACCGACTGGAGACGAAGTCGGCCCGAGGGCGGCTCCAAGCGGATTGTTCGAAGCGTTCTGTTTTCACTGACGATGCCCGACTGGGTGACCGTGTACAGCAGCAGCTGAATAGGGGAAACGCTGCGTCCATCTCCGCACAAACTTGCGAAGATCATAGGTGCGATTGATAGTCAGGCTGGGGGGGTGGGGGTATTGACGCTGACTCAAAGTTGTTCAGAATAACGATAACTCTGACGAATTTCAGGTGGATTCATAGAAGCACGAATTTCGGACTAACGAGAAGGGGGGGGGGGGGGTAGATTAGCTAGAATTTCATTCTTGTTGGTATTGGCATGGGGGCTCTCCCGCCCTACTACACACCCGGGAAGCAGCGGATAGAAGGCTCTCAACAATTCAACTGCTCTCAACTAACCGCGTAACAGCCACCAGGCTTCAGATTCCGGAAGACCAATGGGGCGGGATCCTCCTCCAATGGCGAGGTGGCCAGGGAGCTAGCGTTGAGTAGCGACTCCCCTTCCAGTTTGGCGACCAGTCTCGAGTCGTTCTTCACCAATCTTCGCCAGATCTTGGAGACGTCGTCCAGACGCGCCCTGTCCTCCGGCCAGCGAAGCTCGATCGCTTCCGCAGAGGGCGCCAGGCGAAGGCCAAACAGCTCCCAGGAGAAGGCCGGTTCCACCACCTCTGAGAGCCGACTGCTGCTGCTGCGACGACCGGCGCTGACGGCCCACGCTCGGAAGTTGTACCGCAGACCGGGCGCCAGCAGCGCGTGGAAGACGCAACTGACATGGGGGTGGGGTGGGGGGAGGGGAGGGGGGGACAAAAGTCGACTTCGTCAACGAAGGAAGCCGTTAGTTACCGTGGCGCGGCGCCTCCGTCGAGTCGCAGCGCCGGCGCCGAAGTCGAGTCGTCGTTGCCGAAGCTGAAGGGCCCGTCGGCGGAGGAGATCTCGAGGCGGCATTCGGCCGCCTTCGACTGCGACGTCGGCGCCAGCTGGGAGACGATTTCGAAGTCCAACGACTCGTACGAGGGAAGAACGGAGAGTTGTAGAGGGGGCCTCGGTTCTGAACACACACGATACACCTCACTGAGAATCGCGTCGGCATAGCATAGAAGGGAGAAAGAAAGCGCATACTTGTAGTCACGTGACTGGCCGTCGATTCGCTGCTCTCGTCGCCCTTGACGGCGTAGACCTCGATAGAGTACGTTTCCCCGGGGAACAGACCGGTCAGAAGAAAGGAGGGGTCCACGATGTTCGGAATGTGCTGCTGCAAAGTTCGCACGTCGCTAGACGAAGCAATCATGAAGCTCAGTAGCGGTGGGCGGTGTACCTCGTTGGCGGCGCTTCCCTCCGGGTGGTAGCGCAAGCCGAAGGAGTCGAACCCAGAGTCGGGGTGGGCCGCCCAGCGCAGACTGATCGTCGACTCTTCCACCGCGTCCGCCGTCAAGTTCTGCGGCGCCAGAGGAGCTGCAAGGTTGAAGAAGCCGACTGGCGCAAACGCTTGGCAGGACGACGTAACGTAAGGGCCAAAGGACGCCTACTGGTGTAGATGACCCTGTGCCAAGGCAAGGAGCGCCGACTCGCCGTCACGGCTACCACGGATACGTTGTAGGCCCTTCCGGGCGTCAGGTTGGACAGCCGGAGATCTAAGGAGCGCTGCTCTGCCACGTTGTTCACTTGCAGTCGGGTGGGGCTGCAAGCGGATAAGAGATACCGATATAGTATCCGAGCCGAGACGAAACTTACCGTTACTTCAGTTCGTCTACCAACGAGTGACAAGTGTCAAGGCAGATACAACAGAAAAAGAGACAAGCAGAAGCGCAGCCGCGCACCTGGTCCCAATGGGCGCGTCCAGAGGCCCGTACTCCACCACGAAGTAGTTCTGCAGAGCGCCACGCTCGATTTCGCCTAAACAATTCAGAAGACACTACTACACTACAGCATAGTAGATAAATCAGCTCAAACAACGCCAAGCGCAAAAATCTTGACACCCCCATTGGAACCCAAAGTGAGAACCTTTCAGTTCGATAGCCTCGTCGTGGGCAACGATCGAGCCCTCGGGGAAATGGGGCGCTTTGGGCAGCGGCGAGACTATCTGGTGGAGAATGGAAGTGCCGGCGCCGCCGTTGTCGGCCGAGTGGCCGTGAACGATGACTTGGTAGTCGTGACCGGGCAGCAGGCCCGAGACCTCGACGGGCGACGGCTGGTCGAGATCCAGTTTCTGGGCTGCAGTGGGAAAAGTGGTCGGCGCGCTTCTTTCTCGATCGAGGGAGACGAATGGATGGTAGACCTCCGAGTCTGTCCTTCTTGGCGCTGACGTCGGAGCTGATGTCGCTGTAGTTGAACCAGACGATCGAGAAGCGCTTCAGGGCCGTCGGAGGCGTGTAGTGGAACAAAACTGCCGATGAAGGACGCTCGGGATGGAGCTCGAGACGATAAGACGGCGGCTCGGCCTCACCAGTAGATTCTCGGATACCTATCGATGACAAGGGAAGTTCGACACGAGTACAACACGACGTCGACCAGACACACACCCCCACTAAAAGGGAACGATGTTCTAATTCTCCACCTTCGCTTGGCTGTCCATCGGCGACGAAGTTCTGCGCGAGGCAACTGGTCGCTGCCAGTCCCAGAAGCAAAGAGTAAGGCCACAGCAGCACCAGTTTCGACCTTCCAGCCACATCACAGCGATAGTCCATATCAGAGGTAGTAGTGGCTTTCCTGGAGGATAAGGCGGGGAAAAGCGGTCCGTTGCTCAGGCACTCTGCACAGCAACTGAAGGCAACCAGCGTAGGTATTCATAACCCGGATGGCCGTTTCATCTGAAAACAAAACCGACACAGAGATAGTCATTTCCATCCCGGCCTCGGCCTGGGCTGAACGAGAATCGCGTGGGACAGACAGAGCGCAACCAATCATCGATGCAGGGCTAGCAAACAACCGGAAGAGGAGAGGAGAGAATCATCCAAGAATAAAGTCGGTCTCGCTGTCTTTCACCGAAAAAGAGGCCTCGTAATCTTACGAAAACATCGCGACAGATCGCGATGGAAGGAAATCGCGTCGTGTACCTATGTGTTCGTGCGCGCAGCTCTTTCCTCCTTGTGACCGCCCGCCGGCCGGCCCTTTCAACAGCCACAACCGCAGCCCTACGCACGCAGCTCTGGCCGGCCGACTGGCCGGTCGGACCACCGTTGCGCTGCTCTAACCCCATGTACACACGACAGACAGACAGCAGTCGGCAGGACGGCTAGAGACCCCGACCGCCGAGCCGAACCCAAAAGAGACAGGCAGACAGGCTGGGAGGCCACAGACTTGGAGTGGGCAGTGCCGTGCAACGCACGCACACCTATGTATGCAGTACCTACTATATGCAGCGGCGACTGTAAACAGAACAGGCAGGTCGTGGGCGAACGACAGAGGAATCTGTGCTTGCGCAGGCGCGCCAGCCGCTCGACAGAATGGCTATCGAACCAGAGAGGCGAAAGTGAGTAAACGAAAAGACATCGAGGTTAGACCAAAGCTGAGCTGACTTGAAGCTGCGAAAAACAACAGCACACAGTTCATTCACTTGAGGACGGACGCCTGTTCACGCCGGCGCGATGACGCATTCAGAAAGCAAATGTCGCATTCACAGCGCAGCGCAAAGCGACTCGTTCGCGCCTCTTCACAAACTACCCTGTCCGCCCACCATCGAGGGACGTGCACACACCGGCACTACTCCGAACAGTGCAGCGAGCGCGCATGCCGTCGACAACATTGCATAACAAGCATCGAGGACGGAGGGGAAGGAAGGCCGAACTCGAACAGGTGCACGCACTCACTCGGGAAGCGAGTCGCTGCGCTATGCAGGGTAAAACCACAGTCACAGAGCGGCCGCTCTGCGCGCTGAAGCACGTTCGCGATCGCGACTGATTCTGCCAATTCGAAAGAGGACTGGCCGCTTTAGCATTGGCAACGGCGTTCAGTGAAGAGGTCTTTACGACGGCGCATGAAGGGTTGACGGACGACGGCTGCGGTGAACAATGGTCGGAGTCGTCCGTCAATGGAATGTCCACCCACTATTCCCCCCACAGGCGTTCATGCATGGTCCCGCTCCCTCCGTGTCAGAGGGAGCGGTGCTCCCGTTAACGACAAAGAGAGCGGTCACCGCTCCCGTTAAATGTAAACGGGAACGGTAGACGCTCCTGTTGTCACTTTTTTTTTAACGGGAGCGGTCACCGCTCCCTTCGGTACAAAGTGACCGGACTTTCAGCGGGAGCGGTGGGCCGCCCGCGCCGCCAGCGGGAGCGGATCCGCTCCCGTTTAAAAATTGTTAAAGGGAGCGTCGCTTGCCTATCTCTGGCCATGCTACCGCCATAAAAGGGATCGGTGACAGCCGCTCCCTTTAATAGACTGGAACAAAGGGAGTGAAGCCACCGCTCCCTCTGTCCAGGGCCCAAACGCCGCTCCCGTTAACGCCAGTCAGCGATAGCGGCCACCCTATTACTCCCTTTTACAACAAAGGGAGCGGATCCCTTGGAACGGCGATCTGGGGGCTATTAGTTCCTTCACTCGCCTTTCGTAACTAAGGCGTCAGTGTGAGACGCCCTTCATCCACAAAGGACGATTTTGGCGGCCTGAATAATTGTTCTTTCCCCTATAGGTACAGAACCAGATTGAATGGATAACACGGGACGTGCGTGCCGCATCGGCATTACACTTGGGGAGAAACACACTCCAGGCTCGCCAGGTCCGAATCAACACGCATTCTTGCCTCTCGTCCATCATCTTCGCTTACGACTGTTGGTTGAAGCGCACGGATTTGAACTTTCTTTCTTCGTAGCAGTGTGTAGTCAAATTCTCTTGGCACCGTAACCCTATTACTTTCAAAACTCAACGTGTTCAAATTTCAAAGGTTCAAACCACCCCTTCGAATACGTGGCCTGCGATGATTCGTCTAGAAGTAGCGCTTGAATTGCCCAATGGTGACATCTCAGAAAGAGCAATTCGAATGCATTACTGTCGAATATGGAGTGTGGGTGGTTACTGGGAAGTAGTGACGAGCTTGGCTGCTGAGCTTGGCAGCGGAGTAGAGATATAGAGCCACAAGGAAGGGACAACGCGTCTTGGTTTCAATGATCCCCGCGATGGCCCTTATTCCATTCTCGTCAACAGGTGTGGAACGGAAATACCAACAGCAAGGTTGTCAGGAGAAACGATCCGCACTTTCCAATCAATGAAACGATGAATAATGATGGCAAGATGGAGCAATTAGGAAATCACAGTTAGCGTTAGTACGCACTTCGTGGCAACAGGCTTCTGTACTCGTGGGAGAATCGCCTCCTTTGCTTTGACGACCTCAGCTGCCATGCGAAGACGAGCAGAACGACGCCGAACGCCACGAAGCCCAACCCAGTAAATGTTAGCTGCATCGAACTCGCCGAATTCTTGGGTAGACGTTTGTTCCAGAGATGCATTCCCATTTCATTTGTCACCTTCTGTTGCTCAACGTACAAATCAGGGTTGTTGCTGTGTGTTTGCTCTCTCTGCAGTTTTGTCTCCTCATACGCATTCGCTTCCGATTCGCCTGGAAGCGCCTTTGCTGGATCTCCGCTCCAGCCCGCTTCTGCCTTTTGGTCTGGATCTTCGTCGTCGTTGAAATCGACAAACTCGCTCGTTTGGTGGCGTTGAGTCGTCTGGACGATACTCCCATCTGCTGGGATTTCAGTGTGACGGTCTTCGCTATCAGTGGCAGTTGCGTCCTCGTCGCGGTTCGTGCCATCTTCTTCGTCGGAACCGATCGGTTCGGAAGTAGTTATGTTTTCCGCCTGTTGGGGCTCGCCGTCGCCAGTCGAGTTGTGTTCCAGAGTTGTGTTCGTGTCTCTGCTTCGTTCGGTGGTTCTTCTTTCCAACTTGCCGTCGCGATTCCACACGACAACCGCAGCAATCGGGTTGGCGTCAATGGCTTGGTTATCGCCGACGTCTCTCACTTCCGGAGAGACGCACTTGCTGACGTTATCGGCCGAGCAGTGGGACAGGAGACAGTATATGACAGTCCCAGCGTTGCTGCCGCGCTCGAAGTGCTTGGACTGTCCCTCACCTCTCTGACATACTGCAGTTACTTTCCGTACGACGCCACTAGAATTGTCACCGTACGTTTTGAAAGACAGTTGTTCAATAAGGGTATCTTTTTATGGTGGGGCAAGCAGACTTTGCAATAGAATAGGCAAATCAAACACAAAACATATCGTAGCAAACGAATTAAAGAAATTAACATATACGCGTACAATACAAGCTAAATAAGGAAAACGTAAGAATACAAATACAGCACCATTTAATATGACAGTGATAAATACTAGAGCAAGTTAGGTACATGTACTGTGCCTAGAGCCAAAACACTCGCAATTGAGAAATTCATACGAATCAATTCGTAACTACCTTCCTACATACAGTACGCATTCAACAATGAAAATACAATATGCTCATAAGCTGGGTACTGTCGTGAACTAAACTGCCGCAAGATACTGCGTACTTGACAATTTTAGATTCATGGTGAGAGACAGTCCATATTTCGCGTCCGGTCGAATTGAAACGGCGTTGCATCGCTCTGAAAAAGGATTGGATTCCCATGTACCGTAAATCCTCCAATAAGCGCCCTGGGCGCTTATTTTTTCAACCTACCTCTAGGGGGGGCGCTTATTGGAGGGGGGGCGCTTATTCGAGGGGGGCGCTTATTAACTCGACCCCTCAGGAGTGCCAAAATTTCACCAAAATTCTCCGTTGCTGACACATTTTTGCGCACATCTGCATAGATTTCAGACTGAAACTGTATAGCTTTTGATCAGAATACCTGCAATTAGTAGTAGTGCCGTCATATGTAGCCAAAACTTGTGTTAGGAATGGTCACAGAGCACGTATGGTAGTGCTAGTGCTGCTGGTACTAACAAAAGGTGGGCGCTTATTGGAGGGGGGGCGCTTATTTTTATACTCCACAAAAAAGTGTGGAGTATATAGCGATTGTGCGCGAAACGCAGAAAATTACAGTCAACGGCGTTCGCGCGTGAAGCGGCCGATTTCCAAACGGTCTTTTGCGTTGGGTAGGCCTAGTAGGTGGGCAACCTGCACGACATATGGGGTCACGCTCCAGGACCCCGTTGGCGGGAAATTCAAAAATTTAAATTTTCAAAGTACTGAAAAATGGGTTAAACAAGGTAGAACTCGAAAAAGTTGCATATAATGGTATATACTATCTTTTGATATGTTGTAGTACTCGATAGTGCCGAACACGCAAAAAAAGAATTGGATCGCTGCGGGACCCATTTTGGCGCCAAATTTGAAAAAATCGCGAATTTTGGCCCCGGGTCGACTTTGACGGGTTGCTGTGCGAGCTAGGTGGCAGCTAGAGCGACGAGACCACTCTTGTTGCTCCTTCCCAGATGTCCTCTATCGAATGAGCCACGAACGAAGAAAATCGATCGAAACACAAAAAAGTTATCTTGGTGGAACTTTTCTGGGTCCGGGGTCGAAAATTGCGATTTTCGTGTTTCGGCGTCTGTAGCGCCCGAATGCGTTGCCGAATCGGTTCATGGGTGGTTTCAAACGATTCTACGTTGAAATCTGGTCTAGAAAAGCGTTTTGGAAAAATTTTCGAAGCTACAGTATCCCTGCCGCGTCGGTTTGAATTGTGGGCGTCCCGTCGACTTTTGCGATATTATACTCGATTTCGGGGTTTTCAGGGGCGCTGATTACGAATTTGGCATCCGTTCAGTGTTTAGATGATGTTTGCACATACATATGACGAATTTGTGTGCTACCGTACGTACCCCAAGTGCTGAATTTCAGTTCCCGGAGTCCATAGGAAGCTAGTATGTCGAATCTGGGGTATTTTAGGATGTAGATCACGAATTCAGCATTGCTTTTGCGATTGGGGGTGCCAGGAGGCCACAACAGCAGAGGAGTGACCGTGCGTAGGAGTTCAAATTTGTGGAGTATACTGCGTCCCCTGGACGACTTGCCTGGTTTCAACCTCCCTCTAGGGGGGGCTCTTATTGGAGGGGGGGGGGGGGCGCTTATTCGAGGGGGGGGGCGCTTATTGGAGGATTTACGGTAGGTACGTTTGGTGGCATTCTCGAACCGAATAGGTCATACTACCACTTCTTACGGGAATGCAGTGTGTCCAATAGAGGGTCGCCAACTCACCAACCTGTCTCGCAGCAGGCCGCGGTGCAGTTGTCGATGTCGTTCGAAGCGAACGGATTCGTGAGAACTTCGTTGTAGTCGTCGGACAATTCGGCTCCGACGTACACGGGCGCGTCTCTGGCGCACTGGACGTCGACTCGACTCTGAGGTTCCGCTTGGCCGAACGCGACGACGCTTAGCCGGCCGAAGATCGTTCCTGTCACCAACAAGAAGGCAGCATATGTAGGCGCCATGGTTGCTCCGAATCGGTAGACCCAATGTCCTGCTCCGGACACAAAGCACGATCCTTTCATATCAACGCCGCTACTTCCTCCCTTGTCGCTTGGCCTATCGAAACTGTTGGGACAGCTGGTGTCCCGGTTTTCGGCGGCGAATGCCTACCATACTATTGGCTCGATTGCTTCGCAGCACAGCTTGAGAGGATTATATGGTTTGCATAGCCTCGTGCGTCAGTCTCAACCCCCCTTGAATAGATCCTACACCAAGCTCATACCCGAGTCCGGCGGCCTGCCTAGCGATGATTGCTCCCCTCCTAATTCGGCAATAATCGTTCTATGACCTATGACCTATGACCCCATGACCCATGGAATCTATGACCCAAATTTAATTTTCCGCGCTACAGTAATCCCAAAGCGTAAACTACATACCAGCGGTTACGGTAACTGCAAATTGCACCAAAACGGCACTCAATTTGCTTTGACAGAATAAAACTGCTGTAAGAGTTACAATCTCAGAGAATTAAGCTCAACTGATGAGGTTTAGACCATGTTTAGGTCAATGTCGAGGGTTTACTATTAAGGTTACTGAAATCAAATTGTCTATATCCTGGATTAGTGTCTTTGATTCAACTACAGTTTAGGACGATTTTCAGAAAATATTTTAGGGGGATTTTCAAGCTAGAAGAGCCACACTGCACTTTAGGGGATTTTCAAACAACAAACACATTTGGCTCACGATTAGGCTCAGGTTCAGGCTTATGGTTAGGATCATGCCTAGGCTTAGGTTCAGGCTTATGGTAAGGACAATTCTTAGGCTCAGGTTCAGGCTTATGAGAAAGACCATGCTTAGGCTTAGGTTCAGGTTTATGCTTAGATTTATGCTTGTAGTTGGGCTCGATCTGAGTGTCCTGAGCCTAAGCCTAAGCATGTGCAAAGGCCACTGCTGTGACTCACCTAGTAGAGCCAACTCCTTAGCTCCTACTTAGATCACCTAGTGGAGTCGGTATAGTAGGCACCTAACTCTTGGATTACCCTTATCAATCTCCTCTGTCCCTCCTCGATGAGGAAGCGACTAGCCGACCGGATGGAAGTCGAGTGGAAGAGTCGACACGGTCGGTTCACAACTTTTCTTCGCACTTTCTTCGCCGAGCTCAGTAAGTGCCGGGCTTTACAAACTGGTCGTGGAATGTAGACGTTCCCTTGCGCTCTTGTAGCGATAGCGGGAATCAGAACAGTCGGGAGTACGAATACAAAACAGGTAGCAAGGGAGAAGTAGGCATGAAAAGGGACCTAGGCTCCCGCGCCAAAGAATCACGTTACCCAAAGACAGTTGGGATCACGGATCGGGTTTCGCCAAACCTGAGCGGTTGGAGTCAGCCTTAGGGCTTTCACCAATTTGCCATTACGACGGGCAAGGGTTCGGTCCACCGAGGATCGGGAAGGGAACTATGACGATTGGTCCCCCTTTTATGCTGGTTGGAGTGGAGATAGCAATCTCTGCGATATTATGAGGGCTACAGCAGCCTCAGAATTTGCATATTAGATGGGAGATGGTAGGTTTGAATAGTTGAATTTACTATACGCACCACCATCAAGACGCCCCGATCGGTGCATCAGCGCCTGATGGCTGTGCACATGGCCCTAATCATGAGAACAAGCATGAGCCTAAGCATAAGCCTAAGCATGAGCCCAAGCCTATGCCTGAACCTAAGCAAATGCATCAAAGTTTGCTGCAACAACATTTCGTTGCAGTAATCCTTTTACGCAACTTGGCGTGCATAACCAAGCCAATAGCAACAAGGGTGGTGTCTCAGCATTGGAAGTTTGGATTTTGGGTCACAACCTCTAGACTTATCGAAAGCTGCTGTCATGAATTTTTTGTTGCACTACAGAATCTTGTAAACCACTTTTGGATACTGTAGCGCACGATTTTGAAAACGTTTTCCACTTTTGAGTTTGACCACTAAGGTGACAAAGGCGTCTGCAGGCTATACGATGGTACCTCAAACTTCGCTGTATGATGTCAGGCGGGCGAGTTATTAAGCCTGCGACAACATCAAAACCACCATTTTCTGACGTTGGCTAGGTGTCCTCTATTTTCAATTTTGAAAGTCTTGTTGTCGGATTCAGTAACCCGAGAACTTCATTTTGGTATGCGATTTGTCTAGATTCGGTCAACTCTTGACTTATAATGGACCCCAACTTTGGGCTACTGTAGCACGCGATTTGAAAGCTTATTTTCGTTTCGACCCTTAGACGGCTACATGAGTCTGCTGGCTGCTCGACGACGTCTCAAAATCTATCCTACGACGTCAGATGAACGAGTTATTGAGCCTGAAGTAAACGTGATGCACGCACACCGAGCTCTTGATAGTATTTGGCGCTGTCGAAGCAAATCGAGTGTCATTGTGGTGCAACTTGCTGCTTACCGTAACCGCCAGTATGTACTTTACGCTTTGGGACTACTGTAGCGCAAAAAAATCAAATTTGGGTCATAGATTCCATGGGTCATAGGGTCATAGGTCATAGGTCATAGAACGATTATTGCCCCTAATTCGGCGATTTCTTCCTGTTGTCACGTCGAACGATTATATTGCTGCGGTCGCTCTACTACTGCAACACGTGAACCAGTTACATACCGTCACTGACACAGATCATAACCACTGCAGATACTAGTCGCTGCTGCTTTGCAGCGGTCATCTGGTCTTGTGTTCCGCGCCGGAGTACACCAGCGTCGTTCATCGCGCAACGGAAACCTATCGCATGCTGGAGAAATCCAGCACTGGTGGCACCCAACTGTTAACCACTTCGTATTTTGACGGAACGTTGTAGACTCGACAGCTGTTTGCTCGTCATACGTTCAACATGTGAATGTGTAGTACACATACACGCGTGTCGCTTCAGAGACCATTTTGCGTTCCGAGAATTGACCAGGCAAGTCGTCCGGGGGACGCAGTATACTCCACAAATTTGAACTCCTACGCACGGTGACTCCTCGTCTGTTGTGGCCTCCTGGCACTCCCAATCGCAAAAGTAATGCCAAATTCGTGATCTACATCCCAAAATACCCCAGAATCGACATACAACACCCCTAACTTCCTATGGACTCCAGGAACCGAAATTCTGCACTTGGGGTACGGTAGCATGCAAATTCATCGTAGGTACATTCAAACATCATCCAAACGCTAAACGGATGCCAAATTCGTAATCAGCGCCCCCGAAAACCCCGAAATCGAGTATAATATCGCGAAAGTCGACCCCACACCCAATATTCAAATGGACGCGGCAGGGTTACTGTAGCTCTGCGAATTTGTCAAAAACACTTTGCTGGACCAGATTTCAACGTAGAATCGTTTAAAACCACTTTTGGAACGATCCGGCAACGCATTCGAGCGCTATAGACGCCGAAATGCGAAAATCGCAATTTTCTACCCCGGAGTCAAAAAAGTCGCAGTGTAAGAAAGTTTTTTGTGTTTCGCCCGATTTTCTCGGTTCATGGCTCATTCGATAGAGGACATCTGGGAAGGAGCACCAAGAGTGGTCTCGCCGCTCTAGCTGCTACCTAGCTCGCACAGCAGCCCGTCAAAGTCGACCCGGGGCCAAAATTCGCGAATTTTTCAAATTTGGCGCCAAAATGGGTCCCGCAGCGATCCAATTCTTTTTTTCCGTGTTCGGCACTATCGAGTACTACAACATATCAAAAGATAGTATATACCATTATATGCAACTTTTTCGAGTTCTACCTTGCCCAACCCAATTTTCAGTACTTTGAAAATTTAAATTTTTGAATTTCCCGCCAACGGGGTCCCGGAGCGTGACCCCGTTTGGTGTCCACCCTACCCACTTACTAGGCCTACCCAACGCAAAAGACCGTTTGCAAATCGGCCGCTTCACGCGCGAACCCCATCCGATCCAAATTACTGCGTTTCGCGCACAAACGCTATATACTCCACACTTTTTTGTGGAGTATAAAAAACGACATTGACAAGACAACTCGACTTTCTGCCGACTGCCGCCCTTTGGAGCATCATTGTTGAGCTCTGACGACGTCATTCAGAGGGGACGCAAGTGCAGGAACAGACGATGGCATCACAGTTGATCGCTGATTGAGGGATCACAGAGTCGGCTGGTCTCGAGCAGGGGCGATGTCCGCGTCGGTGGTTGACTGGTCGGCTACTTGGACGGCCGGGAGCGCAGCTGCTTGTGGGGTCGTTATCTCGACTCTATCGCTCCCCCAAATTTAGTGAATCGGTTGTAGCGTTCCGCATTGTCCCGATGCCTTGTAGAGCAGTAGAGCAGCGAAGGGGATTTGCCGACAGGGGGCGGCTTGAGTGATTTGAGTGTCGATGGACGCGCAGCCCCTGATGATGCGAGCAACGACTTGACTGCTTCGACAGTGTATCGTATCTCATCAGCAGATCCATCCACTGCATCTGATCGGCAAGTGATACGGGTGGAAACGACAGGGGTAAATCCCTACCCATTATCGCGCTTGGTTACTTCTTTCATCGAAGTCCCATTTGCGCTACTACTTATCCATTTGCCAATATGAAACACATCGTTGGAAAAACTTTGAGCAAGCTGTTGCGCTGTCGCCCATTGGCGGCCAGTGGGGCTCCGGTCCGCTTCCGTAGCGAATACCCACGTGCCGAAGAGCGACCGCCGCCATCGCCGCACTGGCGCAACTTCTTCCCCGACTACAACGACTACCATCCGTCGGCGAGCGCGACCGAAAGGGTCTACTACTGTCACGAGCCCATGCATCCACACAAAGACAACGGGCTTCCAGTGGTGGAAGCTTCAGAGGAGGATTGCGTCGCAAGAAACGTCAAATCTGGTTAGCTGCTTCAAGATCTTCGTACACATATAGAATATACGTATGCCTATGTATATTCATGTTTTGAAGCACCCAGATACCGTATCCAAGCCGTGGTGTGCATTCGACGGATGCTTTGCGCCAAAACTGCTGAGATTCAAAACTTACGGCGTTTCACTACGGTAGCGAGATTCTGTAAAGAAGTTGGTCGCAACGCACATCGTTCTTTGCGGTGAAATATTGGCGAATATTTCGTCTCTTTGTAGAAGATTTGTTTTGTAGTCAAACGCCGATAAGGCCGATTGTACAGGATGATGACTGCTTTGTGTTCCCGCTTCAAACTCCAACTCACTCGCTCTCTTTTGTCGTCTGTTCGACCGCCGCTTTCGAGGTCGAGTCGACTTTGTTGGGCATCAACCTTGTCGACGCTTGCTTAGCACTCTGCTTGTGTTCTTGCATGACATGAAAACGGTCAACTTCCGTTCGCTTTGTTCTGAGCAAGGGTCGTGTTCAGTTTCCGCTCATATTTTTCCCACGACTCGGAAGACGAGCAGCAGCAGCAGCGGCAGCAGCACGAGGGCGGCGAGATAGCGGCGGCCGGCATCGACCAACTGGCCGAGCCCGTGGACGAGTCGTGCTCGAGTCTGACCAAGCAGGACTGCACCTCCCCTCGGAACGGCTCTTCGGTCGTCGGCAGCGACGCCGGCCACAACCACACTGGAGGAGGCGGCGGCGCCGGCAGCCGCTTCGAGTCGCCCATCGAGTCGACGGCCGTGGTCAAAAGCGGTGCTGCTGCCTGACTTGCTGGCTTGGCTTTCGTTCGCTAACACCAAACGGCTAACACTAAATGATGCTTGCTATTTGCTAAATGTTGCTTTGCTGTGATGATGTTGAGATGTACGTCTAAATCTCGCCTCGCGAGCTTTCAGTAAGAAGAATCGCTCTCTTTCGTTTCAGGGGACAATATCTTCGTGCACGGGATCGCGGCCACGCCCACTCCGCTGCTGAAGGCCCTCTGCAAGACGGTGGAGGAGCGCAGTCTCAAGGACATCACCCTTCACCACCTGCATCTTGAAGGACCCTCCCCATGGGTAGATCCCAAGTTCAAAGGTGCGCAGACTGCAGAGTAGTAGTGCCAGTGCAAGAGTGGTTGGATTGTCTCGAGACGTTCACTTGACGAGTTGTCTTGTGTGTCGTAGGCGCCATTCGCTCCTCCTGCCTCTTCACTGGGGCCAATCTGCGCAAGGCCGTCCACGAGGGCTACGCCGACTCGGTGCCGGTGTTCCTGTCGGAGATCCCGCGCCTCTTCCACCGCCAGCACATTCCCCTCGACGTGGCCATGCTCCAGGTCTCTCCACCCGACAGGGCCGGCTTCTGCACCCTCGGCACCAGCGTGGACGCCGCCCGCGCCGCCCTGCTCAACGCCAAGCGCATCATCGGTATTCGCTTCGCTTACTCTCCCCATACAGGGTGTTGCTTTCCAACTGAAAGGTTGCCAATTGCAGCGCTGGTCAACCCCAACATGCCGAGGACCTTCGGCGACGGCACCATCCACCACACGCACATCCACTCGATGGTCTTCTCCGACATCAACCTCCACGAGAGACACGTGCCCAAGCCCACTGGAGAAGAAGCCGTCATTGGGAAGACCATCGCTGAGAACCTCGTCGAGGACGGCGCCACACTTCAGATGGGTGAGGAGAGGCGGCTTCAGTGGCTTTGACTGCTGTGAAGTTGTTGAGTTGTCGGCTTCCGAAATCATGCATATTGTTGTAAAGTAGTGTGGTTCGGCAGGGTTCCTTCTGCCGATCGACCGCTTTCAGGCATCGGGGCGATTCCGGACGCCGCCCTGGCAGCTCTGAAGGGCCACAAGGACCTGGGCATTCACACGGAGATGTTCTCCGACGGCGTCCTGGATCTGGTCGAGTGCTCGGCCGTCACCAACGCCCGCAAGGCCGTACATCCGGGGAAGATCGTCAGCAGCTTCGTCTACGGCTCCAAGCGACTCTACGCCTTCATGAACGACAACCCCATGATCAGTGGGCGCCCTTCCTTTGGACAGCTATAGTTGCAGTGTTGTTTTTTTTTCGCGTTTTCCACGCCGAACCGATTCTTGTGTGCGTGCGTCGGCTGCGGTTGGATTCGGCGCTTGTACAGAAATTGCAGACGTTCGTACTACGAGTCCTAGGCGCGACCGACATTTGCGCAGGCGCATGGTGAAGCTTTAGGTGGTGTCGCGCCGCCTGCCGCCGTATGTAGCGTGGAAGTCTCCTCGTTCAGTGATGGGCGACGTGAGCTGGGTGAACGACACGGCGGTGATTCGGCGCAATCCCCGCGTGACGGCCATCAACTCTGCCGTGGAAGTGGACCTGACCGGCCAGGTGGTGGCCGACTCCATCGGCAAGCGCATCATCTCCGGTTCGCTTGCTTCCTTTGAACTGCGCTACAGTATGCCCAGTATGTGTGAAAAGAGTGTACTCTGGGTGGTCTTGGCAGGCTTCGGCGGCCAGGTCGACTTCATTCGGGGCGCCAGTCTGTGCAACGACGGCAGGGGCAAGCCCATCATCGCCCTGCCTTCGGTCACGAAGAACGGAGAGACCAAGATCGTCCCCTACATCAAGGAGGTGCGTTGTGTTTGCCCGCCTTTCTGCGCTCGTCAAGTGCGGAGTACGTTCGGTGGAGCTCGGAGCTACAGGAATGTTTCGGTGGGCGCTCTTTGGCCGCCGCTCGCAAAGAACTGTCGCAGAAAGATCTGCGGTTGCTTTCTGCGCCAGATTGCAGCCGATGTTTGCGTTTAGCGTTCTCACTCGACTGTAGCTTGGGTTTTCTGTCTGTAACACCCCACCTTTGAAATAACTTCGCGGTAGCGTTGTGATCTTCCATATTTTGTGCTTCCATCCCAGTCCCCACGCACAGACATGTCTCACACATACGTGTAGCCGCCAACCGGGGAGGGGGGTATAGAACCCCTCAGGGGGGGGGGGGGGGTCTAGGGCCCCCGGAGGTGGGGTCAAATGACCTAAAAAATTTGCCAAGAAAGTGCCAGGAAGTGAGAAAATTTTGCAAAAACAGACGAAAAAGTGCCGAAAATCGCTTAATTTTGGTCAAAAACATCCAAAATATAGCGCCGCAGGCGAAAATTTTGCTATTTTTAAGCGCCGCAAGCGAAATTTTTGCCATTTTTTAAAGCGCCGCAGGCGAAAATTTATGAAAATCCTAGGGGGGGGGGTCTTTTGGGAAGTAGGGGAGGGGGGTACCTGAGGGTGTACCTCCGGCTAGGGGGGGGGGGAGGGCTTACCCCCCCCCCCCCCCCCCCCCCCCCCCCGGCTACACGTATGGTCTCACACCACACGTGATGTTGGCAGGGCGCTGGTGTGGTGACGTCTCGGGCGCACGTCCACTACGTTGTCACCGAGTGGGGCTACGCGCAGCTCTTCTGCAAGAACATGCGCCAGCGCGCCTTCGAATTGATTCGCATCGCCCATCCCGACCACAGGGAAGCTCTGGAGAAGGCCGCCTTCGAAAGGCTCAACTGCATGCCCTCGCCCGAATAGGAACTCCTCTTTCTTTCACGTCACTCGCTTCACACTTGCCGTACTCGCGCCGTTGCTGCCTCCTACTGCTGTAGAGGAACACGGGTGCTTGACCCTGACAGACCACTGGAAAGTGCGCTTCTTTCGTTTCTTTCTACCTCGGGTACTAGTACTCCCACATCCAGATCTCGCCCTACGCTGCCTTGTTCGCTCGTCTCACTTCGTTCTTTGCCTGCTTCGTTTTAGTGTGTCAGTAGTGCGAAAACGCGACCGTTAGATACAACGTATTTCGCTTTTGTGCCCGAATGGTTTGTCCGCGAGTGCAGTTCATGAAGAAGAAACGTCAGTTTGGTGGCTTTGCTGCCTTTATTTACCCTACGGCCGTACCACTACCAACTACTTGTCGGAGCTACGCCGTATGTAATCTTGAGACTGCTTTGTGGGCGCAAACTTAGCGAGCAGAATGCGATATTGACGTGACGTGCCTGTCCTCACTGTGCACTCGTGCAGTAGAAAGAAGTCTGTGAGTGCCTCCGCGCTAGCCTGCCGTCGCGGCGACTGGCGCACAGCGCGCTCGCTCTTTCTGTTGCAGATAAGAGGACCGACTGTTCCACCACTATTGCCCATTATTTCTGGCTGTATTGAGGCTATGCGCCGGCTGCCTGCCAAGAACTAGCGCTCGGTATATGAGACCACAGAAGTAAAGCCTGTCAAGATGGCTGTGTTGAGCAAGTTGGCAGCTGCTTCCACCGCAGTCAGCCAAAAGCAGGCCGTCGTCGGCGCCGGCGCCGCTCTGGTCGTGGCCGTCGCCGCCTACCAGACGATGAGACAGCGAGGGCAGAACGGCAAGCTGTGAGTGGCGCCGATCGCGCCGACATACACTCAAATGAAAAGCAACGTGTTGTGTTGGTTGTGTTGCAGGAGGGCAGCTCCCACGGTGCCGGCCTTCCTGCAGGAGCAGGAGAAGCGCCAGAAGAGGGAGCAGAAGGCGCACGTGGACGCCGCCTTCTTCCGCCGCCTCTTTCGCATCATGAGAATTCTCGTGCCCGGACCCTTCTGCGCCGAGGTTGGCCGTTGTGTGTGCTTGGATGTTGTGCGTCTCTGCAGTTGTCTGAGCTTGCTTTTGCAGGTGTTCTACATGCTGCTGGTAGCGCTGTCGCTGACGGGCAGGACCTACGCCGACGTCTGGATGATCACCAACTCCACCACCATCGAGACGTCAGCTCTCTCTTCTCTTGGCGTCCGTTCTCCTTTGTGCGCAACGCAATGCAAGCGATCTAGATTTCAGCGGTGTGATCGATCGCAACCCGACTAACTTCATGAAGTACCTGATCAAGTACATCGCCGCCATGCCTGTGATTTCCGTCGTCAACAACATTCTCAAAGTGGGAAACGAGCGCTCTTCGATCGATATATATGGTCATCTCGTTGCTACCGTAACCCTTCCGTCTTCCCTTTCAGTACAGTCTGAGCGAGCTCAAGCTGCGCTTTAGAACTCGATTGACCAAGCACCTCTACGGAAAATACCTAGAGTGAGTGTGTAGCCTCCGCTTCGTGTACCGTATCCCACGCTGTGAAAGAATCTCGATTTCAGCGGCTTCACCTTCTACAAGATGTCGAATTTGGACAACCGCGTGGCCAACGCCGATCAACTTCTGACGCAGGACGTCGACCGCTTCTGCGAAGGCATCGTCGAGCTCTACTCCAATCTGTCCAAGGTCAGTGGTTTACTGAAAATCGGGAAAAGTTCGGGCACTAAAAAAGTTCTGACAATTCTGACAGTACTCCTTTGTCCGAACTTTTTTCATGTCCGAATATGCAATTTTACATACAACACAGTACTTTGTAAGCTTTGAAAGGGCTTTTGTCCGAACATTTCTCTGTCCAAACTTCTCCGATTTAGGTATACGTCGCAAGGCGTGTAACTTTCGTGTCAAGCTTTGCCGAGGTGCGGCCGACATTCGCGCGCCTTTTGACTGCCTGTTTCTTGGGACCCAAATCGCAAATGCAGACAAGTGACAAGTTGTCTAGCTTCCTCGTCAGTTTGTATGGAACACAGTAGACCTACGGTCTACAATACACTGTACGGTTGGATTACGGTACTTCGTACAGAAGAAGACTCTGAACTTTGATGTTCGTGTTCAGCCCCTGGTGGACGTGATCCTCTACATGGTGAAGATAGGGTCGGCCATAGGCTTCCGAGCGCCCCTGACGCTCTTCCTCTACCTGCTGGTGGCCGGCCTCTTCCTGACGCGTCTGCGACGACCCGTGGGTAAGATGACCGTCGTGGAACAACAGCTGGAGGGCGAGTTCCGCTTCGTCAACTCCAGACTCATCATCAACAGGTGGGAGTTCGTTTGTGGTCGGAACAGCTGATTCGCCAGGAAATGGGACGCGCAACTCGCGGACAGTATTTTTGCGTCTTGATGCGTAACGCTATGGGTGGAAAGACCTTGAATTGCACCTGGTGACTGAATCGGTGCGCTTTCCTCGGTTGTGCAGTGTGCTACAACACTACCAAACGAACGGGCAAAGTCGTGTGTTGCAGCGAGGAGATCGCCTTCTACAAGGGCAACGAGCGCGAGCGTCAGACTGTCATGCACACCTTCCACAAGCTGGTCGCTCACCTGAGGAACCTGATCATGTTCCGCTTCGGCGTCGGCTTCGTCGACAACATCATCGGCAAGTATGTGGCCACCGTCGTCGGCTGGTGGGTCCTCAGCCGACCCTTCTTCGACCGCCGCAACGTCAGAATCAACGCGCTGGACAAGAACGGATTGATATTGGTGGGTGTTGGCGTCGTCGTCGTCGTCGTCGTCGCAGTCATCGTCGTCGTCGTCCGTCGTCGTCGTCGTGGTTATCGTCGTCGCCGTCGAGAGATCCTTAGCCTTTCTTTCTTTCTCCCAGGAGTACTACAGCACGGGCAAGATGCTGTTCCGTCTGGCGGAGGCTCTGGGTCGGCTGGCGCTGGCCGGTCGCGAGATGACCCGTCTGGCCGGCTTCACGGCGCGCATCACGCTGCTCAATTCCGTTCTCGACGACTTGGGCACCGGCCGCTATCAGCGCACCATGGTCACTTCGCCGTCGGCGACCAAGCTGGGCAAATCGCCAGACGCGTCTGCCACAGACGACGGAGGCAATGGCGGCGAGTTTGACAAGCTGGAGGAGGAGCCAGACGGTGGTGAGGCGATAAATTGGCGACGAAGTATGGCCCCAATGTTATGCAACGGGTTTACGTGGGCATAATGGGCTAGAAGTGGAGACTGTCATTGCGAGAACTGAGAGAGTTTCTTGGCAGGTGCCGACTTGGGACTTGAGATGTCGTCAGTGGCCGCCAGTCAGCCTCTGGTGCCGGGAAGCGGCGAGCTGATCATTCAGGACAACGTGATTCGCTTCGAGAGCGTCCCTCTGGTCACGCCCAATGGAGACGTCCTCATACGAAGCATGGACTTCGAAGTTTGCGCTCGCCTCTACATATTCACCCTACAATCTACTGATTTCCTTGCAGCGCGTGGATCAATCCTTGCTTCTTTAGGTCCAATCGGGTGTGAACGTGCTGGTGTGCGGCCCGAACGGTTGCGGCAAGAGCTCCCTGTTTCGAATTCTGGGAGAGCTTTGGCCGCTGTTCGGCGGCCGACTGGTCAAGCCGGCCAAGGGGAAGCTCTTCTACATTCCTCAGGTTGCGAAGGCGAAGGCTCTCTCTTCCCAAGGGATAGTGCTGTGGCTACAGAGCTCTGTTGGGCCTTCTTCAGCGTCCCTACATGACGATCGGCACTCTGCGCGACCAGATCATCTATCCTGACACGAAGGAGGAGATGCTGCGCCGGGGGAAGGACGACGAGGAACTAGAGAGCTTCCTCGATTTGGTGGGAGATGTGCCAATGAGCGTAAGCGCAAAAGGAGCTACATAAGAAGCATCCATTCGCATATCATCAGGTGCAACTGGGCTACTTGCTGCCTCGCGAGGGCGGCTGGGACGCCGTGCAGGATTGGATGGACGTTCTCAGCGGCGGCGAGAAGCAGCGCGTCGCCGTAAGCGCCTTCGCTCGCTGCAGAGTGGTGGGAAGGCGCGTCCCTTGACACTTGTCACTTCAGATGGCGCGCCTGTTCTACCACCGGCCGCAGTTCGCCATCCTGGACGAGTGCACGTCGGCCGTCAGCGTCGACGTCGAAGGGCACATGTACCAGTACTGCCGCGAGACTGGCATCACACTCTTCACCGTCTCCCATAGGAAGTCACTCTGGAAGCACCACGAGGTACGCATGCCCTTATGATTTCTCTTGCGCTTACGGTAAAACAGGCACTGCAACGTGCACGACTGCGGTAGTCTATACTAGACTACCGTAAATACTCTAATAAG
Source organism: Linhomoeus sp. GSCO2_2 (assembly GCA_030248115.1). Lineage (NCBI taxonomy): Eukaryota > Metazoa > Nematoda > Chromadorea > Monhysterida > Linhomoeidae > Linhomoeus > Linhomoeus sp. GSCO2_2. Next base: position 38,842 of record JASAMZ010008698.1, on the reverse strand, counting down.
CCGCCCTGTAACAAGCCCCCTCCAATAGTACCACTCCAACGCAGAGGGAGGTTGGGACAAGCTGTTTTAAAAAAGTTGAGTTGCTTTATTAATACAGAGTGGTTTGTGAGTGTTTTAAAGTGGAAGAGCAAAAGAGTGGATACTTTTGTAAAGTATTTCGAAGCCTTTCCGATATGACGCGCGCCCGCCCAGAGTCCACTATTCATGCGCTACTTTGACACGCTCCTTTCTGAGGGGTTTTTGCAGGGCAACATTGGGATCGCCCGGGATTAATTTTTTGAGCAAGACACACGCATTTCTGAGCGGTTGTTGCAAGGCAACATTGGGATCGCCCGGGATTATTTTTTGAGCAGACGAAGTTGTTCGTAAGACAAGGGTTTAAAAAAACAAAAGTGTTTCTTTAGGAATGACCGTTCAACAACTGCCTCAACGTAAGTTTTCAAACGGTCGAACGAATGCCGCTCTACAACGTAAGACGAGCGAGTTAGGGCCGCTTTGCTGTTTCAATCTTTGAGTTACTGTAGCTTGCCAAATTCAAACTTTCGAATCTCGACTTCTGTTAACGGAATGATCAGTGTGACGAAACCTGTTTAACAAACTCAAGATCGTCTCTCTACGACGGAAGACGAGCAAGTTAGAGAAGTTTTGCGTTTTGAACTTTTGGGTTACTGTAACTCGCGATATTCAAACTTTTGAGTTTCGACCAATAGAAGAACAAATGATCAGTGAGTCAAGAGCTATCCAGCTTCGTGGTGCGTGTTTGCGCAATTAACAAATTTTTCACGCCAAGTGAAAGAGCACGTCGACACCTTTTAGTTGACCTATCGCACGGCGCTCTACGACGTAAGACGAGCGTGTTAGAGCCGTTTTGCGTTTTGGACCTTCAGGTTACTGTAGCGCGCGCAATTCAAATTTTTGAATTTCGACTTCTCTTAATGGAATTATCAGTGTGCCGAAACCTATTCAACGAACTCAAGATCGTCTCTCTATGACGGAAGACGAGCGAGTTAGATAAGTTTCGCGTTTTGAACCTTTGGTTACTGTAGCTTCCGAAATTCAAACTTTTGAGTTTCGACCAATAGAAGAACAAATGATGAGTGAGTCGAGAGCTATCCAACCAACCCAAGATCATCTCCCTACGACGCACGCTGAGCGAGTTAGAGCGATTTCTGCGTTAAAAACGCGAGAATGTCGCTTTTCGTGTTGCGTGTTTGCGTAATTAAGAAACGTTTTATGCCAAACGAAAGCGCACGTCGACACCTTTTAGTTGACCTATAGCACGCCGCTCTACGACGTAATATGAGCGAGTAATAGCCGTTTTCAGTTTTGACCTTCGGGTTACTGTAGCGCGCGCAATTCAAACTTTTGAATGCCGATTTCTCGAGGCACATTACCAGTAAGTCGAGACCTATCCATAAAGCCCAAGATCTCCTTCCTACGACGTTCCAACGCCGAGATATGAGAGCGTTACGAACGCACGAACGAACGAACGGACGCACGCACGAAAAGCTCTCGTAGGGGTTCGCCCGGCTGAGGCCGGGCGAAAAAACAAGCCCCCCCCCCCCTTCAATAGTACCCCCTAACTTATGTACCATACTGCATGCGTACTATAAGGCATACTGTGCGTGGAAAGTATATTCACTATGGCATACGGTCATTTTATGTACTTTGGGCCACCGGAAAAGGGGTCGAATTATTAAGCCCTCTCCCTCGAATAACCCCCCCCCCCCCCCCCCCCTAGAGGGTCCCATTGATAACGATTGAGCTTCCATTTCAGTACTACCTGCACATGGACGGCAGAGGCAAGTACGAGTTCAAGCCCATTGAAGAGAGCACGCAAGAGTTCGGCTCGTGAACGACGAGCGCCGCCGTCCGTTTGCCATTAGTCACTTGGAGATGGCTCAGTCGCCTGATTCGTGATCTACAACTGTCTAGTTGTCGCTCCTCGGATACGATGCCGTTATTCGCTGATTGCTGAGAAGTCGTATTGTGAAAGAATAGAGCGCGTCGAAAATTTGGAAAGTTTGATGCTTTCGCTCGGCGTATCTCGGATTGAGTTCGAACTACCGTATCTATCCTGCGGTACGTTGAGTTACAGTATTCATGTTCTAGAGGTTCCTACAGAACAATACTATCGGATGACTATGAATATCTCATGGTCGAAAGAAGGATCTCTGGTGATCTGCCCGCACCCTAAAGGCGGAGCCGCCACCTCTACCAGTGGTATGCGAGTTTTGCCGATGTTTAGTCTGCGTGCAGACTTCACAGTATTGCTGTCCTAACCGCATGTTTTAGGCGTGTCAACTATGGCACTGCCTACGGTACAAGATCTGTACAGCAACAGGAGCGTCCGTCGACTAGTCAACGAATCTCACGGTGGGAGCGCTACTCTTTCCCGAAATGCATAGGACGAGATATACCATCCAAACTCTGTGCAATCCGTCTTTTAGAGGTCTTCTGCCAAGTGCGTCGCATGGAGCTGACGAGAGGGCCGGACGGCTTCGACATCGACGAGTAAGCGGGCGCGAGACGTCGATTTGGATGTTGCGATGCGTGAAACGCGTGTGCGCGTTCGCAGGCTGCTCTCCATCAGTCGACAGTACCTGGGCATTCTCCATTCGGTGGTGGAGAGTCTGCTGGAGGAGCAGCGCGCGTCTGCGCACTCCCTGGCGCCGCTCGTGGACAGCTACCGCGCCGTGGCGCTCCTCTGGAGCTTGGCCGAGCTCCTCTTCGTCCAGCCTCAAGGTCGGCACCAGTTGTGTGTACCAATATGTAGCTACACTGCGTTTCTTCCACCATTGTACTTGTACACGTAGATAGTGGTGGTTCGTTGGCAGGCGGCTCGGTGGCCGTCGATCTGAGCAACTGGGCGCGGCTCAACTTCGGGAAGGTGGACGAGATGGCGGCGCAGCTGCTCGACCACTGCGAGTCCACTGCCGGCGCCAAACCCGAGACCCACCAGCTCTACTGGAGAATTGTGAGCTTTCTCCGTCTCGCTTATTTTTGTGCAAGAGCAAAATTCTGTCAAACTTCACTGGCTCCAATCATCACTCGCGCTTCAGATCCAACTCTACACGCTGTTCGGCAGGACGGAGGACGCCAGGCAGCTTCTGCAGCTCCACTCGCGTCGATTCGACTCCACTTTCCGCAGCTGCGACGAGCTCCTGCGGAAGATACCCATTGATGCCCTGCAGAGAGGTACATAATGTACCTAACTGTCGTTTGCGTAAACTATGGTGCTCGCATTCGTGAAGATTAACCCATTACACAAAGAACGGGACGGAGCGTCCCGTTCTCCAGGGGCTGGAGAACGGGACGGAGCGTCCCGTTCTCCAGGGGCTGGAGAACACTGGAGAACGCGAAATAGTAACTCGTTACTCCGCACTCCGATTTCGCGCTACAGAGCAGCTAGAGTGCTAATTCCACTTGCAGCGTGTTCGTCTCACTGAGGCGAGTACGAAGGTACCACATTTGAGCAGCTTGGATAAGCGGATGGCCGGGAATTGTCGACGCCAGGAGACCCACCTGAGTAACACATTATTATGTGACCAAAATAGGCGACCACACTAGTATGTGGAGAGATCTCTTTTGTGTGTGTGTAGGAACCTGTGATTGTACAGCAACAGCAATGCTTTGTGAAAAGTTCAAGTTTCAAAGAGAGCTGGGGTACTGCATTCAAGTAACGTGTTATTCTCTTGGTAGGATTGACAAACAACAACAGCAACAGACAACAACAAATAACAACAAAACAACAACAAACAAACAAAACAAAATGCTTGTGCCATATGGTAACATGTTATCCAACTCAGCAAAATGCATGTGCATAGGGTAACATGTCATCCAGATCATCATATGGCATAGAGTAATGTGTTATCCAATGCAGCGAAATCCATATGCACAAGGTAACTTGTTATCCAGATGTGCAAGCACAACAACCAACAACAAACAACAATAGCAACAACCAACAGAGAACGACCAAAAATAACAACAAAACAATGACAAACAAACAAACAAAAACAATACATATGGTATACATTAACATGTTATCCAACTCAGCAAAATGCATACCCATAGGGTAACATGTCATCCAGATCATCATATGACATAGAGTAATGTGTTATCCAATGCAGCGAAATCCATATGCACAAGGTAACTTGTTATCTAGATATGCAAGCACAACAACCAACAACAAACAACAATAGTAACAACCAACAAAGAACGACCAAAAATAACAACAAAACAATGACAAACAAAGAAACAAAAACAATGCATATGGTATACGTTAACATGTTATCCAACTCAGCGAAATGCATACCCATAGGGTAACATGTCATCCAGATCATCATATGACATAGAGTAATGTGTTATCCAATGCAGCGAAATCCATATGCACAAGGTAACTTGTTATCTAGATATGCAAGCACAACAACCAACAACAAACAACAATAGTAACAACCAACAAAGAACGACCAAAAATAACAACAAAACAATGACAAACAAACAAACAAAAACAAATGGTATACATTAACATGTTATCCAACTCAGCAAAATGCATATGCATAGGGTAACATGTCATCCAGATCATCATATGGCATAGAGTAATGTGTTATCCAATGCAGCGAAATCCATATGCACAAGGTAACTTGTTATCCAGATATGCAAGCACAACAACCAACAACAAACAACAATAGTAACAACCAACAAAGAATGACCAAAAATAACAACAAAACAATGACAAACAAAGAAACAAAAACAATGCATATGGTATACGTTAACATGTTATCCAACTCAGCAAAATGCATACCCATAGGGTAACATGTCATCCAGATCATCATATGACATAGAGTAATGTGTTATCCAATGCAGCGAAATCCATATGCACAAGGTAACTTGTTATCTAGATATGAAAGCACAACAACCAACAACAAACAACAATAGTAACAACCAACAAAGAACAACCAAAAACAATGGTTGTCACCAGATGTCATCAGTGGCAACATGTCATCCAGATAATGATATGATATAGGTCAATGTGTTATCCATCTGTGACGAAGTTCCCCAAACAACACCCTGTTTCCCCTGAACCTGCACAACACCCTGTCCCTGTTGCTGATCAACGTCGTGTTCCTGCTGTACCTGTCGACGTGCGCTTTGCCCTTCCTTCCTGGGACTAATCCACCCTCCTGCAGAGCGCAACTCGCTGCCGAATTCCCCATGGGACACCGAGCCTAATTGGTCCCCCCGCCGCTCTCAACCGGCCCGTTCCCTGCCCCCTTAACGGCTCCAAAATTATGTGGCGAAGTGGCGTTGGTTTGGGTAGGATTCGATAGTTACAAACGTTGATTTCCTTTCAAATTTCGAGTCTGACTGGGAGACACACAAGCGGAGAGAGTACTCAGAATTCGCAAGACAACTGCAGAGTTCAAGATTGTGTTTCACTGGCGGGCGACGGCTACTTATACACAAGTTATCGGAGGTGGCGTATCAGTACTTAGGCTCATTTACTCTATGGGGCACACGTACTACCCTAGGGCGACTGTCAATCAAAACACACTTTCAAAGGAGTGAGGCGGCATGTCGGTTTTCTTCAAAGGGGCAGAGGCGGCCACTCGAGAGGGGAAACAGTCACTAGAGAGTCTCCGTCCACGCAGGGGGGAGGGAGGCAGTCGACGTGTACCAGTTCATGATCGCAGGGGGGACAGCAGGGGGGAGGAACCAGTCCGGATGGAGGGGTGGTCTCAGGCGAAGAATGCAGAGTGGCGGGACCGTCCCAGTGACACAGCAGAAGGGGAGGGGAAATGGGCGCTTCGTTACAGTGCTCCAAAAAGTCTGTGGCGAAGTGCCACTGGACGGTCGACTTTTCGGTCGCTTTCTTATTCACCTAATGGTTTTACAAACACTGGCAAAGGAAGTAGAGACGAGGCGAGGTCTGAGTAGAGCAAGAAACGTAGGAGAATGATTGACCAAGTATCACTGAGCGCGCCGTGTATTTATGGACAGTAGGGTCAAAGACGAAACCGACAGGGGACAGACACATGCTGGTCACGGAAGATAACTAATCGGCAGGCTCGTCCTGGGAACTGGTTCGTCTTCTGTACAGTCCATAGAGGCACGGCGTAGTCTCACAGAGGAAGGCGGCCGATGAGGGGGGAGGGATGGCGAGTCCGGTCGGCGGCCAGTCTTGGACGGCGGCATAGTTTGTACAGCAGAGGGCCGCAGGGGGAAGGGAACGGGCCGGTTGAGAGCGGCGGGGGGAACGATTAGGCTTCGTGTCCCATGGGGAATTCGGCAGCGAGTTGCGCTCTGCAGGAGGGTGGATTAGTCCCAGGAAGGAAGGGCAAAGCGCACGTCGACAGGTACAGCAGGAACACGACGTTGATCAGCAACAGGGACAGGGTGTTGTGCAGGTTCAGGGGAAACAGGGCGTTGTTTGGGGAACTTCGTCACACCATCTCAGGAAAATGCATATGCATAGGGTAACATGTTATCTTGATATGCATAAAGTATCGTCCCCACTGTATTCTGCACTGATTCAAATCATTCCACACTGCATCGAGCACACTATGACAACACTCTTAGCTTGGGATACTTCCCAAAGTACTTCTTGGAACCATCAACATATTATGTGGACCCATCATCTATAGCTAGCTGAAGAAGTCTCTCCACTGAATAAGAAGCTGAACAAGTACTGGAGAAGAAACTTGAAATGGCATCACAGGACCTTTGTGAAGGAGTGATTTGTGCCAACCCAGCTGTCTCTGGTAACTTGATATTGCTGCGTATCCTATGTATATACTAAGGCGCCTAGAGTCTGTCTGTCTGTTTGTTTGTTTGTGGATCTGTCAACGCCATAACTCTAGACACAGTTGTCTGTCATCGGTCGGTCGGTCACGGTTGACACAGTCGTTGATGATCTATAGCTTAAACTGACCGTCAGAACACATGGTTGTGCATCTTTACTTTTAGAAGTCTGGGCGATGACTAAATTCCACAAATATTTCGCAAATATCAACTGCACCAGTACATTCTGAGCACAGAAGGCACCACACGCTGTGATTGTCGTTTGATTTCGCGCCAACAGCACTATACAGTGTCACCACTCATGACAGAGTTATTGTTGTGAGACTCCAAAGTGTATTCGCAGGCACTGCATGCACTGGCAGGGGCACAACATCAAACCGCTTTGGATCTATGTTAAATGTCTTTAGATCTATCTGAAATCTCCTATGGGCTAAACCCAAATGTCTATGGGCTAAACACAGGTATCTATTGTGTGTTTACAGGCACAGGAGCTGGTGTGAGCATAAATGTAGCCACTGGCAGGGGCACAGTGTCAAATGTCTTGAAATCTGTCTGAAATGCCCTATTGGCTAAAACACAAATGTCTACGGGCTAAACACAAGAGTCTACAGTTTATTTACAGGCACATGAGCTGGCATGATCCTAAACGTAGGCACTGGCAGGGGCACAGGCTCGAATGGCTTGAGATCTATCTGAAATGTCCTATGGGCTAAACCCAATTGTCTACAGGCTAAACCCAAGCATCTATTGTGTATTTACAGACACAGGAGATGGCTAGATCTTAATCATAGGCACTGACAATGGCACAGGGTCTAACGACTTGAGATCTAACTGTACTCTGTCCAGCAGTACACTGAATTCGATAATTGAGTTATCTCCTTCATGCTCTGCGGATTACCCATATGCTATTGACCATAGAGATTCTCCTATGGGCTAAAGGCTCTAGTGTCTCTGTACTATCTCAGGTACCTACTAGGGTGCATCGAAATTTTTGACAATTTGTAGCATCAAAGTGCAATTCCATTGCTAATTTTGCACAAATGGAGCTGTTCCAAAGCAAAATCAATGAAAATGAACAGCAGAAAGCAGCACGTTCATGAAATGAAAAGCCCAAGCCTGACCGGGCCCGAAATTTTGAATGCAAAAACCGAAACCCACCCATGGGCCTTTCGGGCCGGGTTTTTTCGGGCCTGGCCTGACCCGTTCGGAACCCTGGTACCCACACACACAAAAGTGGTCATCTCTGGACATGCAAGTGTGACTCTTTTATTTTGGTTGAATAATAAGGCTACTCAGGTGGGAATGCTGACCTCACTGGTTCCCATCTATCCTCTTCTCTGCACAGGAGTAATACAACATTGAGCAGATGGTAAACTATAAAGAAGTGGACATTCTACCCCCACCCCCACCCGGTCAACTCCTTGGCCAGTATGAGCTGAGTAACACGTTATAATTCTGGTCAGTAGTATTACTGAGACTCATATGGCAGATGAGGTCAAAGGAGTGACACATGACAAGATGAGAGCAGAAGAAGGTGTTGGAGAAGTTTCAGAATGAGAGGGACATAGGCCAATGGGCTGGGCTGGGCTGGCAGGAGAAGCAGAAAGGGGATGAGATGAAGTGACCCTTGTGCTTCTGGGTTTAAATTTCACTGTGCAGCAAGCCATGCTTGCACATCATCCACATTTGTTACTTCCAGGCCATGGCCGATGCTACCAACCCCAACCCATGGGGCCATGACACCCAACTCTTCCCCTGCCTCATGTGTGTGTGGCAGATCTGCTATCCAGTGTAGAGTAACATGTAACCTCATCAACTTTTACCCCCCCCCCCCCTTCCACTGCTCTCCTTCTCATGCAACTGTATAGCATACCATTCGCATGCTGCTGGTGTCGAAGTGCTCAGTTGAGCAGCATTACTGTACATTTTTCTTTTACATGGCAGGTACCATGAGTTGTATTCATAACTAGGTGTTGCGCAACTCACGTGTTCAGGCAGATACTTGGAGCCTGTTGTTGCGCAACTCATGCATTCGAGTGGATGCTTGGAGCCTGTTGTTGCGCAACTCATGTGTTTGAGCAGATACTCAGAGCCCATTGTCGCACAACTCAGGTGTTTGAGCAGATTCACATGGTTGGGCGCAAAAATGTGCTGCACAGGCGATATTTTAGGAACTCCAACCAAATTTAGAAGGCAGCCAAGACCAAACACAGGAGACTTTGATCAGAGACCAAGACCCTTCGTCTTTATTCCCTGGATTTGCCTGGTGCATGATGAAGTCACTGTCTCTGGAGGGAGGTTGGGATTTTAAGCCCCTCCTCACAATGTTCATGCCACACTCAGTCGATCAACTCATAGGTAAAAGCCTACCAGCTGACTCGAGGACTCAGTACTCTCATGCTCCTCCTCCTGCTCATGCACCCACACCTCAGTGGCTGCCTTGGCAAAAGGAAACCCCAAGTAACCTGTTATTCAACAGTTCCAAATTTTTGTTGTAACTTCTTTGTTAGGGTTCATTGATTCCCTTGTGGAGGTAGGTACTTCTCCAAATGCCATACCTGAGGTTTCTCAGTGCCCTCTTCTTGAAGTGAAGACTTGTCCAGCCAGCTGCAGGTGGCCTCCTCCCAAGAAGGGTGGCTCAACCTTTCCACCTCACAAGAGTCCATCTTCTATTCTTCTTGTCATCTTGCCAGCTCCTTCATACCTCCCATCATCATCACCCATAGGCCCAGGTGAATCCTCATTGGCCACACCTATTATTTCTTTCACTCTCAATTCCTCCATAGGCAAGTCCATGCTGAGGCTGACTGAATATGTCAGAATCCAAGAGATAAAACTTGTAAAGTTCACAAAGAATAACACTGGAAATGAACACTACTAAGAATAAGCCAGTTCTGAAATTGCAACATCACTGGAATGCAGTCAATGGATTTGCATACACAACACATAGCTAAACCATTCCCAGTTGCAGTAGGCAGTGTGAATGACATGTTACTGCAATATCTGAGTCTATCCTTGTAATTGGGCCTTTGTAACAAACCGGCTGTTGTAACCTAGACAGGCAGGAGATGTTGGGTTGTTGGTGTGCACACTGCTTAGACAAGTGGCAAACTTCACAGGGGAGATCCCCAGGGTGGCTTTTCTACCTACATGCATACTTCTATCCAGGCTAACATGTTATCTTTGTGCATTTCTCATGACCCCACCTAACAGGGGTCATTGAACATTGGCTGACCTATGCCATGCTACGCTTATGGTATAGCAGGATGTAGTGCTACTTGATTGTAAGAGCCGATGCTGCTACATGCATAATAGCAAGACAGTTCGTCAGCCATATTGCAAGGTAACATGTTATCTGTGACACAAACAACAGCTCAGATACTGGGTCTGTATTGCTTCTGGCACAGTGCAGTATGCTGCAACAAATAGCCCACAGGTCACATAGCAGATCACCATGACTTCTGTAGCATCCACTGCACGCAGTGCTGCACAATAGTGAGGAGATCGGGAAGTGGTAGAAAATAACCTGTTATCCATGGGTACCCCACTTTGCAGCCCTGTCACGGCCGCATGGTTCACTCTAGAGCCAAACGGAGCAGTCCACATTGTTCAGAAGGCCTGAAATAGGTATATAAGATCAACTTGCAAAAAAGCCCTAGGGGAAGATTTGGACGATTTCATTTTGGCGGTTTGATAGGAAAGTCGTCTGTTGGAGAACGCTGGAGAACACCCCTGTCCCTTGACGTTCTTTGTGTAATGGGTTAACCTTTGTGGTCTATCGGTAACGTAGGCGAGACTTCCGAGTGGGCTGTTTGGCGCGCCGAGTGCGGCCGGCGCGTCGCCGAGAAGCACTACATCGCCGCTCCCGAAGTCGAGCAGATCGTCAAGGTTGGCGAGTTGTACATAGATTTGAGCCTTGGGAGCGCACGGGAACCTTGTGGCATACTTGTAGATTCTGTTTGGCGACGAGGAGTTCCTCCAGTCGAATCTCAGGCAGTGGTTCGACCACTGGTGGGAAGCCGTGGTGCCGCTGGTCCTCTACCAGTACGCCGGCGTCGGCGTCGACAGCCTGGCCGACTGCGCCACGGTACTGGGATGGACCCTTGCTGGTTACTGTAGAGTTGAGACGTTGGGTGCCCAGTAAAGGAGGCGTGCAGTTAGATTTGCCTTAGAAACAAACCGGAATGTGCAATGTCGCCAATCGCCTCTTGCGTCGTCGCAGGAGGTCGCCTCCCACTTCGGTGTATCGGCGGCGCAGCGGTCGCAGCAGCAGCAGGGCGACGAGAGCGGCGCCGTCGGCGGCCTGGACGAGATCCTGCTGTCTCTGTTCGAGGTGGACGCCGTCCAGGCCCTCCGACTGATGGCCGGCTCCTTCCGCGACTGGTGGCTGGCAGCACACCTGGTAGACCTGCTCCAGAAGGCCGGCCTCGACCAGACGGCCCTTCGACTCGACGACGGCAGAAGTCGCTGCCTGGACGACGGCGACGGCCCTCTCGACCTGCGCCGCCATCTGCTGCTCGAGTACGGAGCCTCGCTGATGCAGCTGCCCAAGTGGGAGACGTGTACAGTAGCTGCACACGCCTCTGCCGTCTTGCTTCCGCGCTCCCTTTCTCTGAACGTTACTGAGAGACGAGCAAAACCTGCTGTATTCCAGCTTCTGGCAGCAGGGCGCCACTTATCTGGAGAGCTGCTCCACCAGAGGCTTGGAGACCCTCAAACGGTGTCTCGAGCGCGTGCCCATCGACTCGGAGACGACGGGTGCCAAAGTGATCCAGGTGGCCCGTAGAATCGGCCAGGACGACCTGATTTCCTCTGTCTGCCGACTGATGTCGCTGCGAGCCTTGCGTGACGAGGGCAACGTCAATTCCGCACTGTCGTGGGCCGTCAAATCGAAGGTGTGGGCAATGTCACCGTTGGCGGTGGGCGCCATAAGAATGCGCATAGTTGCAGGACGGCGGCCTGGTCGGCGCCGTGGCCGAGCGCGCTCTACTCAGTCATCGGGGCGAGGACTTCCTGCGCTCCTTGCCCCTCCTTGATAATCTGGGCGAGTCGCTGCTCCTCTCGCCCCTGCTCATCTGCCTCTGTACGGTGATGACGGGGTGTCGAGTTGTCTGAGATACGGTATGCATCGGTGGAACTTGACCATATTTACAGCCAAGTACCGCCAGTTCCACCAGCTGAAGCAGGCCGGGGAAACCGCGGAAGCGGCAAAGATGCTGTCGCAACTGATCTGTTCGCGCGCCGTACCCCGACCCCTCTGGGTCTCTCTGCTGGTGGAGGCGGCTCGACTGATGGCCGGAGTCGGCGAGGTGCTCTGTCGTTTCGCTGGCGGCCCACTAACTACCAGCGTACCAGAGTAGGAAATCTATTTCAGCTCGTCTTCGACCGTGACTCGACCTACGGCATGCTGAACGTGTTGGAGTGCATCGACGTGGAAACCCGCATGGGCTGGCCGCAATTCGGAGCCACAGAAACCTTGCCCGATGTTCGCCTTGCGCTAGTGAGAAATCTGGCGTTGGCGATTACTAAATGATCTTCGTTGTTTCGCCTATGGATCCTATGCATCCGCTTGACACGAGTTGATACAAGTGGCTACTCGTTTGACTTGGGCGGACACATATTTTGAACGTGCCAAGCTAGGGACCCAAACGGCGCCAAAGTTTGAAATGTCATAGGATGACCCTGTTGATTACGGTAGGTTCAAATTTAGGATGTCACGTTTGAATTGGAAATGTCATACGATGGCCCCGTTGATCTATGTATTTCAAATTTAGGGAGTGAAGTTTGAATTGGTAATGTCATAAGATGGCCCTGTTGATTACGGTATGTTCACATTTAGGCGACCAAGTTTGAATTAGAAATGCCCGTTGATTACGGTATGTCTAATTTTGAGCTGTCACGTTTGAATTGGAGATGTCATAAGATGGCCCTGCGGTATGTTCAAATTTGGGCTGTAAAGTTTGAATTGATAATGTCATAAGATGGCCCTGTTGATTACGGTACGTTCAAATTTAGGCTGTAAAGTTTGAATTGGTAATGTCATAAGATGGCCCTGTTGATTACGGTATGTTCAAATTTAGGCGACCAAGTTTGAATTGGAAATGTATGACCCCCTGAATACGATGTGTTCAAATTGAGGCCGCAAAGTTTGAATTGTAAATGTCTTAAGATTGCGTTGATTACGGTATTTTCAAATATAAGCGGCTATGAGCAGTCTAGCTCCAGAGTTGACCAACCGATTTCAATTGATCGCATGCTGAACGTATTGGAGTAGCTGATGTGAAAGAAACCGGATGGGTTCAGTACAGTTCGGAGGAGGCACAAAACCTTACTCAGTGTCCGTCTAGTGCTAGTGAGAAACCTTTGCCCTAGTGCTCGCGGATTAAATTATAAATCGGTATGGACGGTCATTAGGTATCTTCTTCGCAAGACTTCAACAAGTGGCGTAGCATGGGCGGACACATGCGAGACAACAGACGTTTCAAAGGCAGGCACACATAGAAACTGAGCGCGTATTATGCGTGAATGTGCTGTAGGTCACATCCAGATCATGTGAGGAGCACGCGACAAGGAAACATGGGGCTGCAAAAGAGTACCATTGGAACGAACTATGCAGTAGCAACAGTAGTTATTGAGGACCAACTAGAAAAGACTGAGCAGAACAAACGACGTGAGATTTGGGACACAGATAGGCACCAAACCGAACAGAAGACGCACAAGAGTCAAGAAGGTCGTCGTTGGCGGCGCTCCTCGTCGGCGTCGACGGCCAGCCGTCTGAGGTACTCGGCGTTCTGTGGGCCCGTCTCTTGCACCAGCTGGGCGAAGAGGCCGCTGGCGCCGACCTCGAGCAATTTGGTGGGCCGATCGAACTCGATCAGTCTTCCCTTCTCCAGCACCATGATTCGGTCCGAGTCCATGATGGTGTTCAGTCGGTGGGCGATGGTCACCACCGTGCAGTCGGCGAAGTTCTCGCGCAGCGCCCGCTGGATCAGGCCGTCCGTGCTGGAGAAGATAGCGATCATCCATGTGCGACGCCCTATTAGACTACGCACTGGTGGAACGGAACTCCTGGGGCGCTCCGTGAAGACTCTTACCAACCCTTATTCCTGCCAACTTCTCCCCTCCGCACAATGATCGATCGACGACTCACTTTGGGTCGACGTTGGCGGTGGCTTCGTCGATGACGAGTATCCTGGTGCTTTTTAGTAGGGCTCTGGCCAGACAGACTAGCTGGCGCTGACCCACCGACAGGTTGGAGCCGCCCTCGTGGAGGTCGAGCTCCAGCAGCGCCTCGCCGCCGCCGCCCACCGCGTGGACGCGCCGCAGGTCGCTCTTCAGCTCCACCTGCATATTATTATCGGCCAAACGGGAGATACAGTACCCCAATGGGAAGTAGAGAGTCTACCCACCTGGTCCAAGACCTGGTAGAGTCTGTCGTCGGCGTACTCTCCGAAGGGGTCGAGGTTCTTGCGCAGGGAGCCGATGAAGAGCACGGGATCCTGCGGGATGATCGAGAGCGCCTTGCGCAGATCGTGCAGGCCGATTCGGGCGCAGTCGACGCCGTCGATGAAGACGCCGCCCTCCGGCTCGGTCAGACGGAAGAGCACCCGCAGCAGGGAACTCTTCCCAGCCCCCGTGCGCCCCACCAAGCCGATCTGCAACCAGCGATATGAGCCAAAAGTTGACGGCAAGAAAAGAAGTTACGGATCTCTAACGGACCTTCTCTCCCGGCTGAATTTCCACGCTGATATCGCGGAGAACGGGCTCGGCCGAATCTCCATACCTGGAAGAAACCCAAATTTATAGTACAGGCGGTTGCCCCGCCAGATCACACTACACATATCTTCCCACCTCAAGGACACGTTTTCCAGTCGAACGTGGCCCTTCTGGGGCCAGTCACTTGGCGGCTTGAGCTTCTTCTCAGTATAGAACTGACTCTCCTCACTGGGAAGTTTGCCATACTCGTCGATCCGCTCCACAGACACCATCTGAATGAGTAGGCGAGATGACGGAAGCACTGGCGTCAAATGGATACGGTAACGCGGAAATAAAAAGGCGCGCAAGCCGTAACATGCTTGAAACGAAGGAACAGACAGGGCGAACAGAATGCAGCACGAACAAGCGAAAGCTAGCGTGCAGGTGCAACGGTGCCCAGAGTAGAAGTGGACGGCGCCCAGTGTGCCGGAGACAGGCGCAGAAGGAAGGTGCTGGGCAGCGCAGCAGCGGCAGGAGCACAAGCAGTAGTACCCACTTCGGCCTCGAACCGAGTCCACTGCTCCATGTATCTGGCCAGCATTCGACTCAGTCCCACCGCGTAGAGCAGCATCAGGCCGACGGCGCCGCTTTCCAACGCGCCTGAACACTTCTCGCCGCTCTCCACAACACGACAGTAACTAGAACTACACAGCAACAATCACCACGCGACGACATCGCATGCACCACTCCTAGGTAAGCCTCTACTCTTCACAGGACCACTATTCTACACATTGATTGGGGCCGTTCAGTCGGCGCAGGAGACAGAACAAAGAGAGGGCGAACGATGAGAGAAGGAAGGAGGACAGCGAGAAGACGACAGATACTAGGGTATTTGAGACGCGAGCGCGCGAGCGCGGCTGCACCCACATGAGCCTCGAGCTCGGTGCTCTGGCGGAGGATCCAGGCGAAGTAACCGGGAAAGAGCAACGTATAGACTAGCATCAGGCCGACTTGACCAGAATTCAAGCTCTCTGGAAGGGAATATGCAGAGAGCAACTTGTCGTACTGTAGCAATTTGCTGTACACACTGCACAAACGCATGTACACACGCGTCCACAAGCTATGTAAGAGCTGTATAGGTACGGCCTTCCACCCACCGGCGCCGGCGAGCAAGCAAGAGAAGGCGACGCAGGAGATGTAGAAGGCCACGACGAAGTCGATGTTGGTGGCGAACCAGCGAGCCGCCGAGAAGGTCATTCTCAGGGCGGCCGAATTCACGTTCTGGACGCAAGACGACGTCACAAACAATTAGAATCCGTTCGCGGAGTGGAAACGGTAGCAAGTTCTCTCACCAGAAACTCGTAGAAGCGGCCCATGACCATTCTCTCGGTGCCGAAGGCGCGGATGGTGCTCAGGCCGTTCAGGGTCGACGAGACGTGCGCGAACAGAGGACTGCGCGCTGCAACCAGACTTCTTACCTACATACAGTAGTCCTGGAAAGAACCTACACTTGTCCATTAGCTCACAGGTGGCCTCAAGTCGTTTCAGTTGTCGGAAGGACTGGAGGTAGAAGTGTCGGGCGAAGAGGAAGACGCCGAAGAGCGGCACTGTGGGCACGAAGACCCAGGGATTCAACAGGCCGATCACCAGCAGCACCCCAAGGAACTGCAGCGTGCCCTGAAGGAAGGAAGCGATGGCCGATGTCGCAGCGCCGAGTATTATAGTGGGTACCTGGATGAAGTCGTAGAAGACGAAGGCCAGCTGGTCGTCCATTGTGCCCGTGTCCTTCGAGAAGCGATTCAGTATACGTCCTGCAAGAAGCAACTTCGAGCATACGAGTGCATACAAGCCGCTGGATTAACACGGCGTTTGTGACATCCATTCGATATGCAATCAACATTCCTAGGTTCGAAGGGTACCACGAGCAGCACCCACCGACGGGGTTGGCGTCGAAGAAGGCGGTCTTAGCGGTAATGACGGCTCGGAACATCTTGTCGTGAAGGCGCACAGAGGCCAGCGTCAGCGAGACGCGGAACCACATGACGCGCGCCACGCTCGCCACCAGCAGAAGGGCCACGGCGCCTGCAATCGTCGCTCGTCCGCATCGTTGGGAGCGCCGCGGTAACTCACTCACTCACTCACCGATGAAAATGTACATGTAGTCGTTGAGGGAGAGCTCGCGAAGGAACTGCAGAGGGGCGCCCTTCATCCCGCCTTGGGAACGGTTGGAAGGAGGCGATTGCTGGAGATCGAGGGAAGTCGTCCAGTTGGAGGAAGGCGCCGCCTGCGCCGAGAAGTGCCTTCGTTCGATCTCGGTCGTCCTAAACGGCGGCAGGACATCCCATCGTTGCTCCCCGCACTTCTGCACTAGACAGATGTAAACACTCGCCAGATGTTGAGCCACCAGTCGGTGAGATTGAAGAGAACTTGGACGGCGACGACGAAGAGGAAGAGGGGCAGCGTGTGCCAGACCGGCCCCATGGCGGCCACGTATCGCCAGTAGACGCGCGTGTTGACAGAGCCGACGCTGCGCTCCTCCTGCTGCTCGCCGCCGGCGCCCTCTGCGGCGCTCGGAGGCGGCGCCGCCGTGTGAGCCGCCAACGCGTTTCTGTCCCCGTCCACCTTCGCAGACGACTCGGTGGTCGTCGTGTCGCCCTGAATGCTTTCGAAGTTGAACTCAACACAAGACGTGCTCGCGTCTCGGCAGCCAGCTCGCAAAGCAACTCGCCCACCCCAACGTCGGCCATCGACTGTGTCGAGGTGGTCAGGGCGCGCAGAAGCGAGTCATTCGTCTCTCCCTCCTCCTCTTCTTCCTCTCCTTCGTCGGCGTCGACGCTGCCCCCGAGCAGCTCCCAACGGGCTTCGCCGCCGACGGCGCCGGCAGATGGTCGCGACTTTCTACTACTGCGTTGCGTCACGTCCACCTGGGGCTCCTTCACCACCGCCGCCTTCTTAGGGGAGCTAGCACTACCCGTCGTCGACTCCTGAAACATGCCACTTCACTCGCCCATCTCAAATTGGCCAGCAGAGAAACATAGCGGATCAGCAACACGCACCAGTCGCATATAGCTCTGCTCCGTTTCTCTTAGGATGCGCGTGAACTGATCGCCCTGTCTTTGGAGGGTGTCCAGAGTGCCGCTGATGGCCACTCGACCCTTCTTCATGACCAGAACCAAATCAGCCTTGTGCAGGTACTGGAGCTGATGGGTCACCAGCACCACCAGCTTCGACGACAGCGCCTCGCAGATGCAGCTGAATGAAGGAACGGTAAGTTGTAGAATAGCGAGAGAGCACAAATGGAACGCTACTGGTCGTCAACTGCTGTTCTCAACCTCAGTGGGAACGAGCATATTGGTTTGTATATTGCGCATGTACAAATCAAGGCCAATGTGCAAACGTGTTATATTGTATATCCTCTATACTAATCTGGTTACTGTAGTGGCACAAATTCCACAGAAATTGTGTTCGAAGCAGCATTCATCTCCCAAATTTTACTATTGGAAAGTTAACTTGGACTTCGAGACTGCAGAATTGTCATAATTTACGTGACAGTAATGTGTAGTACACACTTTCAGTTGGAGATTACTACACAGCTAAGAATATGTGTTAGCTTGGAAGCCTTCAGATTACGGTAGATGAAAATAAACAATACACAAAATATTGTCCACTGCACTTAAAACTAAAAATAAGCACGGGGATACACACTTCTCAAAGAGCTGTCGTCCGACGGCGGCGTCGACGGCGCTGAGAGGGTCGTCGAGCAGGTAGATGTCGGCGTCGCGGTAGACGGCGCGGGCGAAGTTGACGCGCGCCTTCTGGCCGCCACTCAGAACCACGCCCCGATCCCCCACCAGGGTACGGTCGCCCCGCGGCACACGCTCCAGGTCCTGCACATGAACGTCGGATTACTGTAGGATCGGACGGACTGAAGTGCAAACAGCCGAAATCCAAATAGCGGCTGCAGATGAATTCGATCCCAAATCAAGCGCACCGCCTTTTGGCGCCCTCGCTCTTTTACCTCTTCCAGAGCGCAGACTCGCAGCGCCCTCTTGTATCTGTCGGCGTCAAAGTCGGCGCCGAAGAGGATGTTTTCCCGAATACTGGCGCAGAAGGTCCACGCCTCCTGCGGTACGAAGGCGACGCTGCCGCGCCTCCGAAGCTCCCCGCCCGCAGACAGGCACTCGCCCAGAATGGAGCTGACCACTGACGACTGAATGGACGGCAGTGAAGGCCTTCCTGACAAGTCATACCTGAGAGAAAAGCGCGTCCAAAGCTGTCGCAACCTTGCCGGCGCCGACGGGGCCGATGACGGCGACCAGTTGGCCCGCTCTCGCCGAGAACGACACCTCTTTCAGCACCGTGTCGGCGTCCGACTGCAAAGAGAGAAGTGGCACACGCAGTTACATTGAACACACAGGCCTTTCCACCTCGTTCCACTTGGCCGAGAAGCCGTCCATCTCGACCAGGACATCCTTCGAAGCTTCCGTGGAAGAGGCCGCCTTCTGCGCCGCCTCCCCGGCACCATTGCTCTCTGGGCGGCTCTGGCAGTCGTCCACAGCCACTTCGTCGAGGGAAAGCAGCTTCTACAAGCGCAGACAACTTCCTTGTGATATGATATTAGGTCGCTTCCAATCGGTACGTTAAAAGGCGATACTACAGTATCCTTTCGGGTGTCGTAGTACCTCGATCCTCCTTACGGTGACCTTGCACTCGAGGCCGAACTGGATACCGAACGGCAGAAAGAGCATCACGGGAATGCGGCAGCCGTTGTACAAGGCCGCTGAACGACACAGGAAATGGCGCAACCCTTCATGTGCTACTGCAACAGCAGAAATCACCAGAGACGAAAAGTCGCTCGGCGGTGAGGTAGCCTCCGGGCAGCGTGTAGGCGAGTATCATGGCCAGAATCACCAAGTGGCCTGTGGCAAAGAAACTGCCCATTGTCACGCTCTGGAAGATGGCCGACAGCCGAACGTTGCGCATCTCGTGCCTGCAAAGGTCTCTTGTCACTACTAAAATAGGTACGCTTGCTTCTTGTGGTTCTCCCGTGTACCTTCTGAGCTTGTCGACGACCTTGGCGAAGGCCCACTCCCAGGCGTACATCTTGATGACGCGCACGCCGTGCAGAATCTCCGACATGACGCCGATTCGGCGGTCGGCGCGCACCACGATGTCGCGCCTGCACGCAGTCGCAGCGCACCATTGCGTACCTATCAATTCACGCGAGTCAAACTTCTTCCCACCTGCAGCTGGCCATCTGTCTTGAGAAGTAGGCCTGCACGGGCAGCAGAAGCAGAATGGCACCGAAGCCGGCCAGAGAGGCGACGCCCAGCTGCATCCAGAGAAGGGCCACGTAGCCGCAGAAGGACAGAGGGGCCACCCAGATGAAGTGAAGGAACAGGACGCCCTGACAAGACACCGATGCGCACGAAAGCAACGCACTGGTGCGCACAAGCGACTTTGTCGAGCGCAAGGCGATTCGAACCGCGAGCGATTTCCAGTGCAAAGCAGCCAGACCCACCTGGTCGAATTTGGCCACGTCGTTGGAGAGAATGTTAACGACCTGGCCCACCGTCGTCTCCTTCAGCGAACTGGAGGACAGTCGCAGCGCCTTGTCGAACACCAGGCCCGTGCAGCCGACGCGCAGCCGCAGGCCGAACTTCTGCATCGCTGAACAAGATAGAACAACAAGATACAATAGAAGAATGTAACGAGCCATTTGTGAGTCTTCCCACCATAGAAGTAGGGATGGTGGAGTACGGGGTAGAGAAAGGCGGCGACGGTCAGGCCGCCGGCGATCACGAAGGCCTCGGCGCGCGTCACAGGCTGGTCCACGCGGAAGTAGCGCACCAGGCCGCCGATAAGCAACGGCTGCGTCATCTTCACCACCTCCTGCAACAACGACAGACAGCGCTCTTAGTCACAAAAGCGCCAAAAGTGGGAAAGTACGGAGCGACAGCGAGAACCAGTCTTGGCCACACCACTCTCCCTCCGCTAACTGCGTCAGTACTTCAACAAGCGAAGCGACCTCGGCGAGAAGCAGGACGCCGGCGAGGCAGTAGCGAAACCCGTAGAGCTGGCGCATGACCCGGAAGAGGGACGGCTTGCGGGCAGACGCGCTCGCGTCGGCGCATTCCGCCTTCCACTTTCTGAAGGAGAATACAGTCGACACAATTACACACAGACAGTATTTCACTCCCCACTCGCTTCTCAAGAGCAACAAACGACAACACAACAAAGTATGTCTACCGATTACCGAATGAAGTCGGCGGTCACTTGGCGGGCCTCGTCTTCAGGCAGGCAGCGGAAGAGGTCGTTCTCCTCGAGCTCGCGACGGAAGCCCCGGCACAGGATGGGGTAGAGAAAACTGGAACAGTAGCTCGGCAGGGTAATACAAAGCGTCTGGGTACTTATCTCGTAGGACTGACAAATCGCTCTCTCACCAGAAGAACAGCCTCGAAAGAGGAGAGGCATACTTCTCTGGATTCTTCGACAGCACAACTTTGCCGTCCGCCTCCATCACTTCACGATGCCTTGCAAACGAACGACTCAAGCTTCTGCTTGGGCCTGCGTCAGCCGACAGACGAGCTTAGCTTGCTTAGCGCCAAAACATGAGACACCCTACTAGTGTCTTCGATTTCGACTTTTCAAAATTTGTCACTAGCAGACAAGCGGCACAGCTGATTCGTTGAGTTTCGCGTCCTCTCAACTGTAACACTGTCAAACTGGAAGGAGTAGAAGAGAAGAAGCGTCGCCTTTCTAGTTGCACCGGAATACCACGGATGAACTGAATGGCCGTATATGTACAGGTGGTCGGCCATATATGTAGAGTTCTGAACCGCGTGCCGCTTTCGAGTTACAACCTCCACATAGCGACGCCATTCAAACGCGATTGAGACGATCTTGCAGTTCAGTGGTTATCGCTAGACCGTTTACCTCTTTGATTTGGCAGCCAGTGTGTCAATATGAATGTCCATGAATATCTGTCGCTCACGATGCTACCAATGGGTTCCAATGGGTTGCCTAAGAACGCATTCCTACCATGTTCCGAGATCGGGTTTGTTCCTTTCTGTCTTCTACGACAAGAATGGCAGGCGAACGAAGCAGATTGTTCGATGTTGCGGAGGTGCGTCTTTGTCCACAAAGTCGAGAAAATTGCAGGGGCAGGTCTGGTCACACAGGGGAACACGCGGCACGCGCATATCTTGTCTGCTGCGTGCGACGACCAGCCCAGACTGGGCCGAGTTCGTGTCACGGCGAGCGGCGCGGGTGGGTCTGCGAGCGAGTGGATGAGCAGTGCGCTGCCTCTGAATGGCGCCCACTGCGACTTTCGCCTCCGTCGCCGCCGTCCATTCGTCGGCTCCCGCTTGCGCAATCGGACGTGGAGGATCACCGTTCTATTCGTCCATCGACAGAACGTTGTCGTCGGCCTGTTACTCCACTTCCGCGCCGCCACCGCTGGCCGACAGGCAGGGACGAGTTTGTGTAACCTCGTTCCGCGCTACGGGATAGTCGCTGCCAAATCCCAAAGCGAAAGCGTCCATTAGCCAGTTGACCGCCAATCGGGGCCGCGCATCGGTCGCGAACAGTGGCCATAATTTTTATTTGGATCCACTCCGGTTGGTGCGCAGACCAAAGCCGCCAGAAGTGGGTCATGCCAGGAATCGGAACTTCAGCGTAGCAATTGTCTCAATATGGCTTTCGGACTCGTCGTCTTGCTTCTCGCCCTTTGTCCCGTCTCCCTCTCCAACCTGGAACATTACTCAACTGGAGATGTTGCCAAGTTCCTTCACTCAACGCAAAATGTCACTTTGTCGCCACACTGTCAGTCGAGCATCAGGAGCTTGCTAGTTGACGCCTTCGAAGGTCGACCAACAAAGAAGTTCGTGTTGTCGTATACGTCG
Source organism: Linhomoeus sp. GSCO2_2 (assembly GCA_030248115.1). Classification (NCBI taxonomy): domain Eukaryota; kingdom Metazoa; phylum Nematoda; class Chromadorea; order Monhysterida; family Linhomoeidae; genus Linhomoeus; species Linhomoeus sp. GSCO2_2. The sequence continues at coordinate 16,442 of JASAMZ010008698.1, read as the reverse complement.
GGCGCCACCAACTCATACATGCATCAAGATCATGCGAAGTGAGTTTGATTGCGGACTAACATTGCCGTTCTAGACGGAAGATTCCAGTAAGACACGGGCGCACGTTCTTCGTAATCCAGGTGGATGAACCACGCGATGTCTTGCACGGCCGCGGCGAACGAGTCGGCTGTCGTCGTCTCAACGTGGCCCCTGCAGTTTTGCTGGAGAAACTACAACGAACGAACCTTTGGCCTCTGCCTTCCGACGGACTGCTGGGAATTGGAAGATGTTGCCGAGGTCCTTTCTTTGTGGAGAAGGTTCTCTCTGGATGCGCAGAAGCCGTCGAATAACCTCGCCGGCGACGACGACAGACCCATTCCAATCCTCGGCGAAGTCGACAACGATGTCCACTGCTTGGAGAGCCGTAGTCGGGTGCCCTGGTACCGCACTCTTCTGCCTTGGACGGAGATAGCGCTGACGTCGCTAATGTTCATTGCGGTATTCGCCGCTACGTTTGTCGCCTGGAGAAGAGAGAACGTGGCCTCTCCCACCTGCCTCCGTCTCCTCCTGTCATTCGACCTGCGCGCCAACTTCCGGCGGCTGATTCGAGCTCCCAGCGACCCCAAGGGAACGATCGGCTGCGTGTTTTGGTTGCGCTTTCTCGCCATGTTCTGGACGCTGGCCGGCCACTCCTACATGGTGCTGCAGGTGTTTCTCAGAGATACTGGCGCACTGAACAACTCCCTCAAACATAGCTTCGTGGCTCAAGGAATTACCAACTTCACGCTGTCCGTCGACATCTTCTTTGTTCTTAGTGGAGCGCTCACTTCGTACAGCTGGTTCAGAAAGTATGGCAAAACGCCCAAAGGTGAGCTAGTGGCATTTATACCTCGGTACATGGACACTATGAGTGCCTGCCTACTCTACAGCAGTCACGACTGAGTGTATGTAGATAATGCAGCTACGGCACATAAGGACGCTGAATGAGTACCTACCGTACAGCGCCGATACTGGGGTACTGTACATGAACAAACATACACATCAAAGGAAGACGAGCAGCACAGTATGCTTTGTTGAGGCGACGGCCCATCCTGGACGTCGTGGTCGTCTCATTGGCTGCCCTTCTACCGTCACCGACTGGTCCGCCTCTGGCCCGTCTACGCGTGGACGCTGTTCGGCGTCGTTGCACGCTTCACGACCACCGTCGGCCAGCCTTTCTGGCCCACCATTGATCCCCTCACTCAGTGCGCCAAGAGCTGGTGGCAGAACCTGCTGTTCCTAAACTCCATCTTCCCCAACAACTGCTTGCCATGGACTTGGTACCTTGGCACGGACTTCATATTCTACTTGATCAGCCCCGTGTTCCTCCTCTGCCTGAAGCGCAGGCCCACCGGTGGACTCTGGCTCATCGGTGTCGTGTGCGCTGCTTCGGCGGCGCTGAGAGCCGCCCTGATTCATCACTTCAACTTCCCTCCCGCTCAGATGTTTTGGTTCCAGCCGGCCAACTTCAATCCCGACTTCGTCGCGCACCACCTGATTGTCTACACCAAGCCTTACACGCGAATTGGGCCCTATCTAGTGGGCATTGCCCTCGGCCAGCAGTTGGTGGGATGCCACATCAAACAGCCGCCCACGTGGACGGCTCACGTGGTGGGCTGGGTGACGGCCAGCGTGGGCGCCTTCTGGGCCGTCTTCGGCCTCTATCCAGCGCTGCAAGGTTGGGACTGGCGCATCTACAATCTGACCTTCGCCGCCCTCCACCGCACCGCGTTCGCCTTCGCCGTGGCCTGGCTCATCTTCGCCGTCCAGTCGGCCGCCGCCGTCGCCGACGAGCGCTCGGCGCTGACTCGCTTACTCGCCTTCCGCCCCATGGTGCTGCTGGCGAATCTCAGCTATGGCGCCTACCTCTTCCACGTGCTGCCCATCGTGGGCACGCACATGCTCTTCGACTACCCCATTGAGCGGTGGCACGGCCACCTTCTGCAGGCCCTCTTCATCATGGGACAGCTGGCCGTCAGCTACTTCGCCGGCCTACTCATCGCGCTTCTCTGCGAGCTGCCGGTGCTTAATATCGAGAAAGTTCTACTAGCTCTCAAGCAGAATGACCGCTCCGTCGACAAGGGAAACGACAGCTACCAGCCGGCCGTTAAGACTTACCGAGAGACCCACTTTGGCCTCAAGGCGTGAAATGCAAAGAAGGGACGATCAGTCGTGAAATACATACAAACTGGTTGGGCGATCGCAAAGTCACTGTATTGTATCTCATGTATGTCACTCACTGTTACCGTAGCCTCTACCTACAACTATCCTCCCCACAAGAAATGAACAAAAGTATGAGAGGAGACATTGTGGTGAACTTTGCAGCCGAAATGAGTTTTGAATTGCTAGCTTTCCAAACAGCGAAGTTGTTTGCGACGGGATACGACTGCCCATGCTGGCGTGTTGGATGGGGAACTTGATATCTCGACTGTGATCGTTGTGGAGGTTTATAGATGTCAGGTACCCGAATGTAATCGACAGAAGCTCCGCTCAGGATTCGTTGTCGAAGTCAAGCAATGATTGTTCAGCTAGACTTTCACTATCTGGTCACATTCCCGTTTGGGATTCTCAAGCTTCTGCAGTTGGTACGCTGCAGATCATTCAGCAGTGATTGTTGTGTCCGCTGCTTCGACTCTCGTCGCCATTCTATTTCCACTTTCAGTTGCTGTCACTGGTGTTGATGGTGTGCCTCTGGCTGCTGGGCTACCACTTGGACGGCACCCAGTTTATCAGTTTCTCAACCTACGTCGCTTTCTTCTTCATGTTGACCCTCTGCCTTCTCTACGTGATCGGATTGCCTTTCGGGCGGCTGAGCAACCTTCCCTGGACGCTTCTGGTTCGCTACTACTACGGTAGCGTTTGGTGTGTCTTGCGAAGTCGATTGAACCTTCCGTGTACATTCAGGACGTGCTCTACTGCCTGCTCTTCGTCCTCTTGTTCTTCATCAGCGGAGTGATAGCCCTCTGGCTGGCTATCTCCTCGAGGGGCAACTATCGCCGTAGCATCTCCAACACCTACTTTGTCATTCTGGTAGGGACAGTCGTCGGCGATTCCAGTATGCACGGTCGCTTCTGTCGAGTCGAAGCACTATTTCAGGGTGTGGCGCTGGCTCAAGTGACAATCTCGGCGATTCACTTTTCGCTGAGTTCTCGACAGGTGGTCGTCTTTCGTCAGGGCGCCACAACGGCAGCACAACACACGACGACAGTTCGACGCGAGATTCATGTCACCTCCGCTAGACAACAGCCATTCAAGGCCACGACGACGACGTTGAATAGCATAGAATAGTCAGCAATCCTCGCGCATTATGCACAATGTGTAGCTGTGTATCCGAATTCCTAGAGGTTAGAAGTGGAAGATAGCCAGAGCGATTACATCTGTCCAGAGTTTTAGGCCTTGGTTCCGGTTGTATCCTTCGTGGTGGTTTACCCAGATCGTGCTGCGATCACGCCTAAACATGCCGTTGGAGTACAATCTCGTTCATTTCTCTTTCTGGACGCATGATACATTGTTGGGCGCCGTCGTGCGTCCTGTACGTCTCTGGTCTTTGTCTCCCTCGCTTGGCTTCGCTTAGTGTTTGGCGGCTTTACGATGTGCGCATTATCGACATGATGTATCTCTCGCTCGCACTGTTTTGGTCTAGCCCTGAATAAACGAAACAGAGCAACAACAAGCTGATTGGCGTGTGCCTTCAGAATGTTAACTAGCGGTTGTAGCCGAGTTGAATCGAAAGCTGATGTCGCGGAGATGTTACTATTACCGTAAGTAAGCCGTACATAATGATGAGCCGAATTCAAACTTATCGAGTCGTTTTACTGTTTATGTCAAATCCCGTTTTGGCGGATTATTCAAATTCAAACACGTCAACCAATCACAGAGACGTATGCGAAATTTGGTCGACGGGTGATTGGCTAAAGACGGAGAGGGCGTGTCTAGTTTAGTCTAGAAAGAATTTTCTTCTCAGTAATGATCGAAACGGCAGTGGGGAAAGTCGATGCATTTTGCTTTCGAATGGCTAGTTAGGCGTCAACAATTGGCAACAACGAATGATCAACAACAAGAGGCTATGGACGAACTGAAGGTGCTAGTCCGGGCGACGGTAGCATGCGTCAAAAGGTGACGAAAAGTTCGAAGGCTTTTATTGTAGGTGCTGCTATTGAAGCTGCTGAAGCGCGAACTGGAGGAGATTCTGTCGGCTGCGCATCTGTCGAAGTCTGGGAACAAGATAGTGCAAGTGCATCGACTGATCTGCGAGCTCAAGGATCCCAGAACGGCCGTGGCTACTGCCAACTTCCTGAAGACACACATCACCAGAGTCTTGCGGTCTGTGAGACGCAATACGTAACATTGTTCGCATCAGCTGGAACAGTTCTCCGTCTCCGCGCTTCAGAGGTCGGGGCTACATCGACACCTTGCCCGAGTCGTTGCATCTGGAGGGCGAGCAGTCCACTACGCCTGCAGCTCAGCACACGTCATTGCCAAGCGCACCCGTCGCGCCGCAGCGACAAGGGGCAGCGACGACTACGGCCGTGAGATTCGCCGTGCGCGGCAACTGTCCGGCAACGGTTGCTGCACCACGCGAGGTTCAACATCAAGCCGCTCCCGAGCTAACGGCCGAAGAGCGCGCCGCCTTGAAGATGTCGCCAATGCCTTTCTTTCGAGTGGAACGGACCTTGGTCGAGCCGCGGAAATTGGGTGGGTCTCGTGTGTCTGTGCCACTGGTGAGTGGTGCATGATGTCGAGTCGCATATCCTCCAACACTGAAAGTTTACAATTAAATTTCCCGACATGGGCTCTTAGAGCCCCTATTTCGTCCATCCTAGCTTTCTGCTACACCTAACTCCACTCTGTCGAGTATATAGGCAGCCGGCCGATCTGAACCGCTACTATGTATTTCAGTAGCTTCGTCCGTCCGCCGTTCTCAAGTGACGTCGATCAGCTGTTTGGATCACTATTTCGAAATACCGGATGGATTGGAGATTTCTAAGTGAGGAAGTGTATTCTGATTCAAGATGAATTCATCGCACTCAAAGGGGAGGCGAATAGGGGGGGGGGCTTATCTGGAGTTACGGTAGTACTTTCTCCCATGCAATGGGCATTCCTCCATGACGCACCAGGGACCCCAAGAGAGAGCTGCATTTGCGAATGTTCGAGCAGTGCTGTGAAGCGCCACAGAAGGCCGCCGTCGACAGCTACCCGAAGAAGGAGCGCCTGCTGCAGGTGCTGCTGGACGGCAATCGAGTCAAGGCGCCGGTCAGCGCTGCTTTGGACCATATGTGTGCAACAACTCGTCCGCTACCAAATCCAGCCCTTCTCACTTCCATGGTTGAAGGTTCGTCAGTCGAAGAATGCCTACGCGTCGACGCCCACCAACTTGACCGAAGTGGTGGAGGCGGTGGAGAAGCGCCGATTCGACAACAAGGAAAACAACCGCAGACACCTCCTCAGGATGGAGTGGACCGACGACTCCAAGGTGCTGCTTTGATTGATGAAGCAATGCTGGTAGGTCATCATGTGTTCCAGTTTGTGTCGCCGCCTTTAGAGCTACGCGTTCGAAGTGAGCGTGGTTCGTCGCCTGAGCATCGAGGAGCTGCTCGCGTCCATCGCTGAGCCGGAGCCGTCACCGAAGTCCTCGGTTGAGGAGACGATGGCCCTCTTCGCTCGAATCGTGGATGGGCCCGCCGCCGCGTCAGGCGGCCCTCCGCGGCCGAACTCCGACGACGACGACATCCAAGCATTGAACTTCGACTCGGTGGCGCTGTCGCTGCTCTGCCCGGTTGTTCACTTACCCGCGTTTGCCTGCTGTATGTCGTTTGGTCGACGGGTCAGATTGGCGTTCTCCGTTTCTTCAGCTGACGATGCGGCGACTCCGCGCCGACCTGGCCGTGCGCACGAAGGAGTGTCGTCATCTGCAGTGCTTTGACCTGCGCAGCTTCCTCGAGATGCACGCGGCCAACGTCTCGCCGCGCTGCGCCGCCCTCTGGAGCTGTCCCGCCGCCGGTTGCCGCGCCAATGCTGCTCCGGGACAAATCGTCTTCGACTGGTTGGTCAGAGTTCGCACTGTGAGTTGGAAGGCTAGCAAGTAACAGTTACAATACCTTGTGGGTGTATGTACATAGACGCCTAGCGTATTGAACTGGGGTATCATGGTGTCAGAGTAGCGCGCAAAGTAGCGCGCAACAATCTTGTCATTGCACTTGGGGGCTTGTGTGCAGTACGAGAGCTCGCCTAGAGGCGCCCAGTGCGAGAACTAGGGTAACTACACGACTGTAATAATCTGCACGTCTTTCCACTGTGTAGTAGATGCATAATGGCAACTTGTTGTAGCTACTTCCAAGAGCTGCTCGGCAGAAGCGACCTGGCCGGCGCCACCGAAGTGGTCGTTCGGCGCGACGAAAGCAACGCCTTCCGAGCGGAGGCCATTGAAGAGGAAGAAGGTGATCCCGACGCGAACCCGGGGAAGAGGCAGTCTTCGGATGAGGAGCACCCGATCCCAGTGATTTCCACCTCGAATACCATCGTTCCAGTTGATGAGAAGTGGGACACCCCGTCGAAAAGGAGGAGATTGGAGCCGAAGGCAGAGAGCGAGGGCGAAGTGGAATTTGTCGTTTTAGAGTGAGGATTTCTGTAGGTTAGGTTTCGTGCCCATTCATAGTAGCCCGCACGGCGAGCGCGCCGTTGCAAACTTTACTCGCTGTTTGTGTTTGTATCACGTACATATGGGAAGCCGGAAGTTCATTACGTCGTGCTTGTTTGTTTCACGCTGTTGTTCCCCAGGAGTTTGAGAGATTTCTTTGTTTGTGCGCTTGGGCTTTTGAGGAGTGGGCACTGTCCATCAACGAAGTGTCTAACCTGGGCTTGCTTTCACCGCCACGTTCGACTTGGCGAGAAGTATTACTACTACCTGTATGGATTTCAATTTCGCCATGGCGGTAAATTCGACATCTGGGAACATGTGAGGCTGCGGCAAGTTTGGTGGCTGTACGCTATTTCTATTTCGTCAGCTGTTGGGCGAAGGACGATACCGTGACCGCTCTCCTCAGAACGCCGTCCTCTCGACTCTTCTCAGTCGTGCCGCATTTAGCAGCAGCCATTCAAAATTTGTGCGGAAATGAAGGACAGAAGTGTCATGAAGGCGAGGCTTTTCAAGCCCTGTTGGGTACACCACGAAGGTGACAGCCGTCTTCTATTCGCTTCTAAACGGAAGATATTGTGAACTGTGGAGAAGCTAAAGTTGCTAGCAGTTTGCAGGAGGCTGTATCTATTCGATCGATGTGAGTGGCGCCGAACAGAAGTTCGTTACGGGCGGACAACTTGGTAGAAACGAGACCGGTTCTGTGGGAATTGTGATTGTCTGGAGCCTCCGCCATCTAATCGAACGTATGGGCGGAGGCAAAGCGCTTTCGTCGTCGTCACCTTCGCTTTGGAGAGCAGAAGTTCCCTGTGAGCTAGTTGTTTGTTTTGGCCACTTCAAACAAACATGTGGATTTGGCGAAACTTTGTTCTTTTGAGTCCCTAGGAAGTCGGGGTTTCTAAACGTCGATTTTGGGGTTTGCCGGGATCGAGAGGCAATCCACTGAAATCGGGCTTCAAACATTTACTTCCTTTGACGCCGACTTGCCTCTATGGGGTGAAGAGTTGTCGATCCTGAACTTGAAACGCATACATCGCAACGATTGACAGCCTGCGTCAACTGCGCCCGGTTCGCCTCGTGCGGCCGTCGTCTGGCGACGGCGACGGACAGCGGCGAGGTGTGGCTGTACGAGTACAAGGGTCGCATCAGCAGCGCCGGCTCCCTCGGCGGCGGTAGCAGCAACCTGGAGCAGTGGAAACTGACCACGCGACTCAAGGGACACAACAACGGTAAGTTGCGCTGTTGCAAGCTTGTAGACACTTCTAATAGAGAATGTTGGCGTCGTCGCTTCAGACGTACTCCACTGCGAGTGGTCGCCTCGGGACGAGTTGCTGGCCTCCTGCGGCGTCGACCATTTGATCGTCGTTTGGAACGCTGAGAGTCACGGTGGGTGTTTTACGCGAGCGTTGTCGGCGTCGCCGTAGATATCGATGCTTCTCCTCTGTCGCAGAGCTGGTGGCGACGCTGCACGACCACTCGGACGTGGTGAAGGGTCTGGCGTGGGACCCGGCCGGTCAGCTGCTGGCCAGTCGCAGCGACGACAGGACCATCAAGTGCTTCGCTACCAAGACCTGGCAGTGCGTCAAGACCATCGCCGCCCCTTTTGAAGACGTGGGCCGCGCGCCTCCTCTTGTTGAGCTAGTCTGGATGACGAGCCGCCCTCTCCCTTCCCCCTCCCATCCTCGCACCCGTGCGATCCCTGAGTCACAAGTTGACACGTGTTGTCGAACATACAATGGAGGTGTGCACGTGAGCCACGGGCGCGCTTTCCTACCCTGAGATCTCAAGTCTGAGCAACAATGAACAAGCAAGCTCTCAGGCGCGCTTCGTTTGGTCTCCTTGACCGCTGGAACGTTTGACCGTGGGCAGTATGTGTGTCACGGACATGTAGTGATCACGCGTGCCTCTGGCGGGATTGGACTCGGCAACGATCTTATCCCATCTCGAGCGCAAGGAGTGCGTCAGTCGGCGACTACTGGTCGCGGCGACTGACCGCCCTGCGAGGTATACGGTACCGTTAATGGTTGCAGAGCGGAAGGACGACGCTGATGACTCGTCCCAGTTGGTCTCCGGACGGTCGCGTGTTGGTGGCGCCCAACGCTATGAACGAAGGCGCCCCAGTGGCCAAACTCATCAGTCGCAAGGGCTTCCTCTGCGACAGGGACCTCGTCGGACACGAGAAGGCACTCTCCTGCGCGGTAGGGACACTGCTTTACTTATAGCGATAGGTATCCCCTTGGACTGGCGACTAGTTCCTGTGTTCTGTGTTCTAACTCTTTTATCAGACGCTTGATTGTAAAGTGCAGTATTTCGCTGGGCGGGTTAACATTGGTGCAGTTGAGTAGCTACCATAAGTACGCCAATAGGCACCCCTCTCCCTCTCCCCCAACTTCAACAGCACGCCGTCGATGGAATCGGCCCGTAGGTGGCTTGTTAGAGTATATTGTAGTTGGTTGCGTTGTACCGCTGACGACCGTGCTCCGGCGTAGTGTTTAAGTTTCGGCGCCTCTCAACGTGCGCGAAGGCCGGCTGGGTTCTATAAATACGTCACCAATCGCACTGCCCGGACGTGGTATTACCCTTGCGCTCGCGTCTCGATGGCATCTCTAACCTTTGCAGCGCTACGGCGGCCGTCTGTTCGAGACTCGCTCCTCGAAGGGGCGGCACTTCGTGAGTGGGGTGGTGGCGCTTGGGGGTCGCGACCAGGGCGTCAGCGTCTGGATGGCAGACAGCAGCAGCGGCAGTGGTAGAAGCAGTCATGCCAGACCCATCCTCGTGGCCGAGAACCTGTTCGAAGACAGCGTCGTTGACCTGGCTTGGTACAGAGAAGAGAGGGACCCACTTCGCTGGAAACAACCTTGAATTGCGAATGTTTGTAGGACTCCCAATTGCCGCCAACTGTTGGCCTGCTCGCGCGACGGCACCATTGCCGTTGTGGAGCTTCCGGAGGACGCTCTGGGCAGTCCCCTCAACGACGTCCGCATGGTGCGCGCCATGCGCACAAGATGCCGTTCCGGAAGTCATCAAGCGCTCTTGCGGTTGCAGAGCGAGCACATGCAAGCAGTCCACGGCGCCGGCTTCTCCGTCGAGCGCTCGATGGCGTCTTCCCCGTGCGGGGTCGCCCCCGCCGCTACCGTAGTCGAGTCGGCCAGCTACTTGGACGCCTTGAACTCCGCCCGGCGCACCGGCGTCGGCGCGACCGCCTCTTCTTCTTCCAGTTCGATGGAGAACGGCTCTGTGGCCCTTGCAGGACCCGGATTGGCGCCCGCGTCTGCTCGTGGGGTGCGCTGGCTTTGCCCTTTTCAGTAGCTGCTCTTGGTGCGAATGGGCGGGCGCGTTGCAGACGACGAGCGCAGCTGCTTCCATACCCCAGCGCCAGGTGGAGACCAAAGGCTCGGATGGAAGACGCCGAATTCGACCCGTCTTCCTGGGTTCCACCGTCGTGGAAGAAACGTCTGCGGCGCCGGCGGATTCGCGCTCGAGCAGCGTCCAGTGAGGGCTTATGGATTTCGTTCAATCCTCTACGTATGTTTCATCACCGATTGGTCGTTGTGAGTTGCAGGAACGGCGCTGCCTTCGCAGAAGCCCGGAAGGCGGAGAAACGAGCGCTGGCATCCGTGGGCGCCGCTGTCCCGCTGGAGGCGAAGAAGCCGCGGCGGTTGGAGCTGAAGAAGCAGAGCTGCGCAGTCGTCGAGACGTCGCCGGCCCTCCTGCTGTCCGAAGCGCCGTCGACCAGCGGCTGGTCGCCCGCCGCCGCCCTCCCGCTCGAGGCGCTCGCCGCCGACCGCACGCTCACTTCCTTGAGCTTTGAGAAGGTACCGTAACTCATCCAATGAACAGATTGACGCTAGGTTTTTCAACCCGCCTATAGACGGGGAGGGGGTGGGGGCGGTGGTCTAATTCGAGGATACCCAGACGCTGATTAGTTCGCCGTCCCTCTAAGGAGGTCGATTGTTGCAGAAGGCTGGCTTATATAATGCTTCGATGCAAGTTAAGGCCGCTTCAGAATATTATACTTGTTGCACTGCGTCGGTTGTAGATCAGAAAGTTGTAGAAGCATGCGTAGATCAACCTTTGGTCAGATGTTTGGTTGGGTCGCATATTGAGGTTTTACTGTAGATGTTCTTTTGTAGGACGGCGCCTCGTTCTCCGTGGAAAGCCGAGTAAAGGTGGAAGGCTTCAGTGGACAGGGAGTGACGCGTCTGACTCGCCACTTGGAGGACAATAGAACCGTCTGGACTGCCGACGTTGGTGGCTTCGCCGCGCGCGCACTCGCCGTCGGAAGGTATACGGTATTTGGTTGTAGCGCGCTACGCATCTGAATAGTGGACGTAATGCAGAGCGATACCAGGATGTATTTTTGCGTGAACAAGTCAACAGTGATGAACCACGCGGCCAGTCGTGCAACTTTGTCGGCGCGAAATTTGTTTGTTCGACGCTGCAACGTCAATTGCCCCTCTTACGTTCCAGTCGTCACGTGTCGGTGGCCTGCGAGGACGCCACTGTGCGCGTGTTCGACAAGGCGTCGGGTCGCAATCTGCTCAACTTCGCCGTCGACGGCCTGGTGCACGCCATGACGGCGCAGGGCGCGCGCCTCTTCGTCCTCACCGCCTGCGCCAGCTGCTACCTCTGGTCGGTTGCTGCGCCTGGGCTTTGAACTGTACCCATTGATGGAGCTTGGACAAGACGTCTCACTTTAGGGATCTGGCCGCCCACACCTGTCTCATGTCTCGCGTCAGCGCTTTGGAACTACTCACGCCGGCGAATAGAAAGGGCGGCGAGCCTATTCAGTTGACGTGCACCCGGATTCTGGCCGACGGGGCGCCTGTTTTGGCGCTGTCGAGTGGGCGCACCTTCACCTACTCCTTCAACATGAAAACATGGTCAGTTCGATCTGTTCGAAAACGCGGCCGTGTCTGACACGTCCCGCTAGTTGCTTCGCTTTTCGGTTACTTCTCTCGGACACTGCCGACGTCTTGGAGAGGGTCTGCTCCGGCGCCGGCGCTGTCTCGGAAGGGGGCGGCGGCGGTCAGTCGTCATCGTCTTTCTCGGCGCTGGTCGAGTCCCGGTCGACGGGAAGGGCCCTGTCGGCCGGCCGCTGTCGCCAGCTGAAGACCGCCGCCAAGACGCTGGCCGAGCGCCGTCTCGCCGAAGCCCGCGCCACACAGTCGGCCGGCCACTTCCTCGCCGCCCTCACCGACTACGCCGTTCTGCTGAGCGCGGAAGGTGGGAGTGTCACGGCAACGTCTGAGAATGGTCGCTAGGCCCTCCAAAAATTGTCAACTTCCCCCTATCGTTGTTCCACCGGATCGGCAGTTTCTGCCGACTGACGTATGTAGCTATTGGCTGTAGTATGTGTTGTGTTCGCAGCGAGTCCATTCATTGGTGCAACAGCGACGTTTCAGGTGACGAACTGCGTCTGCGCTGTCTGCTTGAGGAGCTGTGGCCGACGGAAGGCCAGTTGACAGTTTTCGGCCTGTCCAAACGGGAGCTGGTCGGCGTAGTGCTTCAAGAGCTGCGCAACAACAATGCCCTGCAGCGACTCTACCTTGAATACAAGCAGAAACTGGATCAACCGCCCTGATCTCGATCTCGTGGAGGCGCCTCTCTTCTTGCCGAAGCCACCCGTTGCGGCGATGTATAAATCTTGTGACTGCGTAGGGCTTTTCAAGGAGTATCTACATCGGTTAACCTCGTCAACAAAGGCTGACGTTTGTCTCGAACAATTTGTTCGACAAATGTTGTTCGACCAATTGACATTTTCGAATTTTTTCGAATATTTTTGAATCTGGCGGCTGAAATCAACGGGTTGAACAAAATGATGTGGAACAAATTGTTCGAGACAAACGTCAGCCTTTGTTGACGAGGTTAACCGCTGTCCCACTGGGAGAAGGGACCACAAGTCGCAAGGTGTACGTTGAATATTGATCAGAGACGCACAGATTTCCATTCGTCTGTTGCTCAGGCTTGTGTTAGTATGTGAGTTTGTCGTGTACATTTTGTGGAGGAATTATAACGATCATAGTGGGTGTCTTGTTGCATTTAGAGATTGGGCCGAGTTATGGTTCGATACCGTAATCCCTGGATAGTGTCGGTTCACCGACAGTTTCGCGTGTTGACTTCAAAATTACGTACAAAGGTACCGCATTCAGGAATTACACGCCACTACTGTACATAATCATGGCGCACGATCAATTGCTCGAGACTCAGTCCGGCGTCGTATTCGCTACCGTAACCCGCCTGAAGTATGTATACACGGTCGTTGCGTGCAAGTTATACGTGCGGAGAGGTCTATCCATTCGCCTCAAATCCCGATACTTGTGGTGTGGACACCGTTACTCCCTCCATGGTTAGAGAATTGTTGAAAGACCTTCGCGGGCCAACGGAAATCGAAAAATATCGACATTTTTTTGGAATTGTTCCCTGAGTTTTTCGATTTGGGCCGCAAAAGCGTCAGATTATGGTGCCTGAGCTCGAGGGAGCCAGACGGGCCGGGCCGAGCCTAAAACTGCCAGCCCGTTGGAACCTCTAGTTTCCAGTATTCTGGGTGGTATGTATGGCCCCCCTTCCCTGGCTCTTGGACCTCACAGATGTCCCAATCGGACTCTTTCTTCGTGGAGAAGATTCAGTTTCAAAGGGTCCTACAGTATCCCTGTCAGTATAAGATCCCCTCGAGAGCCTTCCGCATCATGGAGAGATTGGCAGAGTGAGATCAGTCGTCATCGTCCACGTAGCGGAGACCACCCTTTGTTCATTGTTGCATTCTTGAAGTTGTCTTCGTGTTCAAATGGTCTACCAACCCTGGCGCATCGTGGTGACCTGCATGTGATGCTTATACTAGCTTATCAATATAACTGATTTTGCAAGAGCCTAGAAAGAAGAAAGAAGACCAGAGGAAACGATGGCGTCGCTGACGACGACGATGACGATGACGAAGGCAATGGTGACGCTGTTGCCGCTGCTGCTGACGGTCGGCTGCGCCGAGACGGCCCGCGTCGAGCGCTGCCTCGTGTATCGCGGAACCGGCGAGGTCGGCAGCGTGACGCCCGAGCAGGCGGTGGACATGAAGATGGACAACAACGAAGTCGTGGGCACAAAGTGCGGCCGCAGGGTCAACGACGGCTGCCAGACCAAGTTCGTCGAAGTCTGGGAATTCCAGTGGTCGGGCGGAAAGGCCGCGAAGAAAGTCGGCAAGCAAGAAGTCTCCGGCACCTGCGGCTGCCGCGACGGCGACCCTCCCAAGTGCTACAACGTGACCGACAAGAGGATCGACTACAAGACGGGCGTCGGCAAGATGGAGAAAGGAATCGTCTGCTGCTGCGCCACGGACATGTGCAACCACCCGGCCGGCCTGGACGAACTGCTGAAGACGCTGACGCCCACGAAGCCAATGCTGCCATTCGCCGCGCTGAAACAGCTGCAAGAGTCGCCCGGCTCGGTCGACGTGTGGGAGGATGGAGTGCGAGCGAATCCTGCCTACATCGGCCGTCGCCGTCGCCGCTATTTGATGCGATTACTGTAGCGACGTCGATTCTTTGTTTGGCTAGTGTGTAGTGTAAGCGAGTGTATCGCCACGTGATTACTGCTTCATGCGTATCGTGGCGCTGTCAACAACTGTGTGTTGGCAGCGGCGTCTGTCGTGTTTCCCGCCCGATTTGGAGTGAGCACGACTACACTTGCTCCGTCGGTAGGTAGTTGCCTTTGCGTGCGTCGGACCAGCCTTTGGTCTCGGATAAAAGTGCTCGCTTGAATCGCTGTCCAGGGTTGCAGTGTAACGCGGACACTTACGGCTTCTAAGGCTAGGAACAATAATAGGTAACAACTACAGTGGCGTCAACGGTTGTGGCTATTCACAGAAGATCAGAAGGAAGGCCTCTTTCACTGGAGAAGAGCGGTGTCGGTTCCATCCTTGCGAGGCCAGTGATTGAGGTAGCATAATCGTTTCTCGGCTGGTTGCTTGTAGTTGGTGCTAGGATCGGTGCCCAACCACCGTAGCTTCTGCAAGTAGGCAGTTCGGTTTCGGTTACAAGTTGGCGCTCCCGGGTGGATGTCTTTTGCTTTCGATTCCACTGTATCGTTGTGTCGCCTGTGCTTCCTGGCTATCCGTTCGTCGTTGTACGTTCGTGTGAAGTCTGTGTATGGTTTTGACGCGAACAGGTCGAGGCGTTGATACACCCGCCGTGAAGCGATCTGTTGCTGCTGATTCTCCCCGTTTTCATACGCCGTTCTCTTCGCCCGCTTGCTCTGCTGTGCTAGACGCTACGATGAGTGAGGCGGGAGAAGGAGAGAGCTGTCTCTTCTGCCGCGAGAGGTTTGAGTCGGCCTCGCTTCGGAGTCGGTGCGAGGGGGGGGTGCCAGAAGTGGGCCCACTCGCACAATAAGCGAGCGTGCCTTCCGGAAGAGAGGGTGGTTGCGTCGAGAGAGGGTGATCTTTCCACGTCGCGCCGTTGGATGTGTGAGGAGTGTGTAGCGTCAGCCGCTACTCTCCAAGAGCAGCAGAAACGGCGGGCGGAGGAGGAAGACAACTCTTTGCGGACGACCAGCCCTGTGGAGAGGCGCGGCGCTTCCGGACGAGAGCCGCTGCTCGGCGGTGGAGGGTGGCAGCAGCCGCTGGGACCGGAAGTGGCGCAGGGTGAGGAGGGAGGCGGGTCAGACGCGGCGGCCGGAGGCGGTGCCGGCGGAGGCAGCTTCCCACCACAGCCAGCGGCCGAGACGGTGGAGGCGATCATTGGCGAGCAGGAAGATCCTGATAATCAGGAGATGCTGAGACAAATGTCGAGAATTGTTGCGGCGTCGTTGGTGCCGATGTCTGCCGCGTTGGGGCAGCTGCAGAGGCAGGTAGACACGCGACATCTCGACCAGTCACAGCAACAAAGCTCAGTCATGATTGGAACCACAGAAGGGAGTGGAAAGGTGTCCAACCCTTCGTACTCGGTAGCCACGCGTCACGACCTCATGTCCCAGGCGGGAGTGAGTGTGTTGAACGGCCCGCCGAGGAATGCGGCGGTGGGGAGTACGGTAGCCGCCTCGCAAAGTGCAGTGTTTGGAGGCGCGCAGTCAACGAGTACGCACGTGAGCGGAGGCAATCACCCCCTGAGTGCGAGTGGAGGCACGGGGTGGGGCTTAGTGCCAAGCCCGGTCGGCAGTGGTGTGAACACTGGACCAAACGCTGGCATAGGAGCAGGCCAAGCGCCGCCAGCGCCGCCTGGGGGCGGTGGGCAAGGTGGGCTTGGAGGCGGAGTGCAGCAGCCTGGACAGGGAGGCGGAGGTCCTCCAGGGCAAGGTGGAATGCCCCCAGGGCAGGGTGGAGGTGGTGGACAGATGCCGTTCTCTGCGCCGTTCGGGCAGATCCCTCCTCCGGTGGCCGTGGCGCCGCCGCCCCTGCTGCCGATGCCGCAGTTGCTCCCTGCAGTCCGGCCGCAGCAGCCGTCGATCTCTGCAAGGGATTTGGGCTCGCTGCAACCCTTTGGAGGGGAACAGGGCCGTGACTGGACGACTTTCCAGCGCATGTTCGAGGACAGAATGCTTCTGACGGGAGTGGATCAGTTGCACTGGTTGCCGATTCTGCAGTCGCACCTGCGCGGTGGGCCGTTGGAGATCGCGAACCAGGTCCGGGACTCGCGACCCGGATATGCCACGTACGCAGATGTAGTGGTGCAGCTGACGGCGAGCTACGCCGACCGTCGGAACGATTTTACGCTGCAGGCCCAGTTCTACAACATGAAGTGGAACAGGGGCGGAGAGTCGATAGACACGTACGTGAATGCGTTGCGCGGCGTAGTCTACAAAG